>PVKA01008622.1:0-72131 GCA_004027165.1 Ctenomys sociabilis
AATAATTATTGAATCTTTGATATAATTCAGCTATAAAAAAACCTGTAAATATAATTTCATATATGCACCTTGTACAGTACCAAAACGTTATGAAAACAGTTTGCAATGTATTAATTCATCGACTCTGTATGGTTAAGGTGTCTTGAAACTGTCTGATTGACATTTGTATTTTAATAAAATAAAAATAAATGGAAAAAAATTTATATGTGGACATTTTGAGAACAATTAATTCTTTCTTTGATAGCTTATCCTTTAGAAATCTATCTTATAGGATATCAAGCTCCTGTACTCTCTATGAAGAGAACTAGATGAAACAATAGACGTGTTCCTTCCATTATTTTCTGAAATATAATACCAAAGATATTTGCCTTAGCAGTAATGAACTGCAAAAAAAGAGTTTGATAACTTATTCCCAGTGGAGCATCTAAGTTTTGTGACATCCTGTCACATACACAATTGTTATTCATTTGATCTCTATGGAAACCTAAGTGCTCCTTCTATGGCAGGAGGAATTTCCATAAACCCAAGATCTCCTGTGCAGACATACCCTTGCAAATAATTTTTGCAAGAAGAAAAGATGATAATCATCTGTGACTTATTCTGTTAAGTTTAGAACATATCAATTTTAATTTGCTAAATGCACAAGTCAATGTTGCACAACTAAGATTCTATCTATCTATAATTAAATCATTATTCTATTCTTTCTCACATAGAAAATAGCCTAAATTCAGTCATTTTATTACCTTTTAAGTTTGATGTTTAAAGATTCCATAAGTGATCTTTTCTTCCTTCCTGAACATAAACTAAATATAAAATATTCATTTCATTTATCTTATTGTTTCATATTATGGCTTACATCTGAAGTATTCCATAAAGTTCTACTGTTTAAAAGCCTGGATGGAAGACATGGTTCACAAAGATATGAACTGGAAGGACAGGTTTTGACCTGTAGCTCTTCTCTTTTCTGTTTTATGGATGCCACTGGTTGAGCCCTTTTCTTCTGCTCTGCTTGTTTTCCATGGTATTTCTGATTGGGAACCCACAGACTGTGGACTGAACCTCTGAAAGTGTGACACAAAATAAATCTCTTCTCCTTTAAATTGTGGGTGTCAGATATTTTGTCATAGAGATGGGAGAATTACTAATAATTTCTGGGAGTGTACCAACTCTTCTGAGTTAAAATCCTTTGGAAATGGTGTGTGAAATGAGTTTGGAAACATTTGGAGATGCTGTTTAGAAAAATCTGTAAGCTGAACTTCATTAGAAAAGCTGCTTAGAGTACAGAATAATAGGAATGCAAATAGTAAAGGTCAGGTTCATGAGATTTCAGATGGGAATGAGGCCTGTTGGAAATTGGACTAGAATGAAACCCATGCATGTCTCATCTATGTACTTAGATTGTAAGGGAGACTGAAATTAAGGAAGGTAGACTAATCTAGAGGAAATTTCCCAGATGTTTGATGTTTAGGCTGTGTCGTGGATACAGATAGCTGCTTTCAGCCAGATTCATAGTGATGTTTTCATCAGCAGCAACTGCCTACAGAAAAAAACCCTCAATAATTTATCCTCAGTGGAGCATCTGATTTTTGTGAATCATCTCTTATAAGAATGATCTCACATGGAATTAGGAACAAAAATCAAAGCCAAACAATGTTCAGTCTGGCCAGAAAGGAATGACCTGTAAAGTTGGGCAAAAAGAGTGAGTTTTCTGAAGAGATTAAAATTAAAAAGAAGCAAATTACCTTGCATCAGGAGATTCAGAAACATGGAAATATCTCAAGAATTGTCCCGACCCATCCCA
This sequence comes from Ctenomys sociabilis, assembly GCA_004027165.1. NCBI lineage: Eukaryota > Metazoa > Chordata > Mammalia > Rodentia > Ctenomyidae > Ctenomys > Ctenomys sociabilis. Next base: position 1,802 of record PVKA01008622.1, read on the forward strand.
GGCCCAGAGGTTTAAAAATATAAACCTCTCATTTGAGGGGAGATCTCCTTGTGCCCTGGCTCAAAATGGACTTTTAAGGAAATTCGTTCCCTGATATTCTCTTAAACATACTTAGCAATCTAAGCACTCCACGGGCTTATTTAAATAGAGGCCCTTGCACTTTCTAGGGAAGCATTTACTCTACTGAGCTATCTCCCCAGCCTTTATGGTCTAGGGTTTTATCCCAGGGATTGCCATGCCAGCCTGTCCCCGAGGCATGCTGAGACTACAATGAGAGACTGGGGAGATGGCTCATTGGATTGAGCACTTCCTTGGCAAGTGCAAGGGCCTGAGTTCAATCCCTGGTTCCACCAAAAAAAAAAAAAAATGAGACTGCAATTGAGACTTGGCCTAGTGGCATACACTTGTAATCCCAGCTCTTGGGACACTAAACAGGCGGATCACTATGAGTCCAATTTAGTAGTGAGACCCTGAACACGATGTAGATCCTTCCTTAAAAAGTACCAAAAAAATCTCACATTTCACTACTGTCTGCCATGAAGACTGGATATGTACAGCTATAAGATTTATTCTTAGCCTTGCCTCATCTTGGTCTTGCTGTGTGTACATTTCTTTCTATCTTACTATTCCCCTTTGTTGGAATGGTGACATTTACCATGTGCAGTTGTATAGAGGAAATGTTTAATGCTTTAAAACATTTTTCTATTTTTTATTGGTACATGTTTGATTGCATTCATCATGGGGAGCTGGCACATGTGCTTAACACATCTTGTTTCTTTAATGTTTATCCCCTGCTCTTCCCCTTCCCTCTTCTGCCATCTCTTTGTCCCTTTGCATTTTTCAAATGCCTGTCTCCTTATTTTATTATATATCTTTTATTTTACTTTTTATTTATACATTGAGGTTTAATTTTCTAATTTTTACATGATCTGACTACTATTAAGTTTAATTTGAATCTCTATGGAGATTTTCAACATATACTTTCTTTCTTTCTTTCTTTCTTTCTTTCTTTCTTTCTTTCTTTCTTTCTTTCTTTCTTTCTTTCTTTCTTTCTCTCTCTCTCTTTCTTTCTTCTTTCTTTCTTTCTTTTGTAAAACCAGGGATTGAACTCAGACCCTTGCGTTTGCTAGAGAAGCACTTATTCTACTGAGCTATCTCCCCGGTCCCTTGCATATACACTTTTAAACACTACTTAATGTGGTTCATATCTAGGTGTCCTCTGAGAGCCATCCTGGTTATATGATACTGGATTATGGGTGCATGAGAGCTAGAGCAGTCCACTACTATGTTTAATATAAATAGGTTTGTTACATTTCTGGTTATGAATAATGGGAAGCCCCACTCTGGGTATGGGTGGCACCAATCAGTAGATTTGTAGCCTGAATGAGATAAAAAGGGACTGGAAATCTGATGACTCCTCCCTCTCTGCCTGCCATGCCATGGATAGTTTCTCCTCTGCCATGTTCCTATGGCTTGAAATCTCTACAAACTGTGAACTAAAATAAAAGTTTCCTCCTTTAAGTTGTGAGTATTGGATATTTTGTCCTGGAGACAAAGTGTCTAAAACATTGCTGAAACTATAAAGATTTTGGTAACTCTTAAAAATAGACTAAATATATTTTATAAAATGAAATGGACTTGAGCCTTTTGGTGACCAGGGAAAGAATTTTATGGTTTTGCACTAAAATATCTCTTAAAATTCTTGTATTTAGAGGCAGAGCCTCGTTAGAAGAGGCTGGTCACTGGGGTGTGAACTAGAAAGTCATAACTGTGGTGTTGGCTCTTCCTTCTCTTTTTTCTTTGCTTCCTACCCACTATAGTGTGAGCATCTCTCTTTTTTCATGCCTTTCATAATGCCATTTTTTCCTGGGAGACAGTCATGGACTTATATTCATAAAATTTTGTTCAAAATAAACCACCTTTGTTTAAGTTAAAGATTATTCGTATTTTCTCCCAGCGATGGGAAAATAATTAATGTCAGTATCATGCCTTGTGCAATAGAGTTGACCTGAAAAAGAATGTCAATATTTTTGGGCCATTACCTCTTTCTACTAACCCTCTGTCATACAATTCTGCTTTAGAGCACACTGACTATGGACTGAAACCTCGACCATCTGTCAATGTTGTATATTGTGTTTCAGCAATGGGGGAGTACCAGGCTCAAGAGGTTTTATTTGAAAATAAGCACTGTATTGGCAGAGGGATTCCAGGCTATGGGTATTATGCTCTGGTAGAAAATTTGTCTATAATGTGCCCACATCCAGGGGCACTGCAAGAGACAGTTTAAGAGCATTAGACTAATGAAGCTGGTAGAAGAATTTTCAATACAATCTAATGTTGAGGTAGTGACATGACTACTGTTGGAATCACTTAACCCGCACTTCCTCGCATATAAATAGCAAATGCTGAAGCAGAATGATTTAGGAAATTTTGAATCTGGCATAAAAGTTACAGCCATCAAGGATGGAGCAGAGGGTGCTGAGGAGATAGTTGAGTAGTCTAAGAGCCTGCCTGGCAAGTTCAAGGACCTGAATTTGTTCTGTGGTGTTGCATGCCATGCTGACCTCAGAACCTCAGGAATGCTACTGTGGCCCTGAAGCCATGTGTGGTGGCACATGTCTGTAATCCCAGTGCTGGGGAGTCTGAGAAAGGAGTATCGCTATGGGTCTGAACTGTGTAGTGAGACCCTGTATCCAATAAATAAATATATTTTTAAAAAAATTCTCAAAAAAAGATAGAGCAGAGGAAAACTTCATTTGTAAAAAATAGCATTAAATAGCCAAACATTTTAGAATAAGATAACAGAAAGATAGCCTGAGGGCAGCATAAGAACCAGCAGAACTCTACCCTTCCTAACCTTAAAATTTTCAAAGGTTAAAGACTAGAGCTGCAGTATGGCATGTTCCAGAATGGGGGTAGCTTGAGGAATATTTTTCCTCTGGATTGGGCTCAGTCATCCAGGCACTAATCTCTATAGCCGAAAGTAAAGGATACTGCTCCAGCTGGTTGCATACCTTGGAATTATCCACATATTACTGGTTTTAGATACATGCAGAGTGCAAGAGCTGTGGCATCAAGAAGACTTTCACTTAGATTTCAGAAAAATGCTTTTCATGTCAGGCCATGTACCCCTGAGAAAGCCAGTGGAAACCTGTGAGTGTGAAGCTGATAGTGCAGTGCAGAACTAGAAGGTTGGAAAATCAAGATTTCTGAGCAAAGGCACAGAGTATGAACAATGCCTGCTCAAGCCAGAAGCCATGATGGCAGAAACCACCAAGCCCCTTTGGAGTTCAGATCTCACCACAGATTCCCTCAGGTGCTGGACATAGAACTACACAGAATTTACTGTTTGCCTTGCAGAATTTTAGTCTTTCTATGGTCCCATTTCTTTCTATCCCCCTATTTCCACCTTTGGAAGGGAAATGTTTATCCTGTGCCTCTGAATATTGGAGATACTTAATTTTCATTTTGTACAGGGGCTTATTTATAGCTACGAGTTTGACTTAAAACTCAGGGAAAACTTTGAACTTTTCGGCAGTGATAAAACTGTTACAATTATGACAACTTTTAGAGATGGACTAACCATATAATGCAAAAAGGAATGTCCAGGGGCAGAATGTTATGGCTTATATGTAGATGTCCTCCCAAACCCTCATGTGTTCATGGGTGGCACTTGTGTGATATGACTGGATCATGTGTGTATAATACTGGCTAAGTTTATGGCTGGGTGTGATGTTGAAATTAAAGCCAGGTGGGAAGACTTTTATCAATATGCATGTGGCCTGCTCCTCTTTTAATCACTGATGCTTTCTGCCTGCCTTGCCATGAGCTTATTCTTCTTTGCCATACCCCTCTGCCATACCACCCTACCTTGGAACATGCTTAGTCCACTATCATCTCTGAGCCAATGTAAATCTTTCCTTCATTAATTTGTGGGCATTGGGCATTGTATCTCAATAGCAACATAACTAAGGCTGTGGATATATACCCTTTTGCTAAAAATAAGAACCTTTTGGAAAATAATCAGCCCTAAATATTAGCAATCAAAAATGTCAGCCCATATCAACCAATCGTTGCCTTAGCTCTCTTACAAAATAGCCACCAAGCATTAGACTTAGCAGCTTAAGGACAACAGACATGCATTTCTCATAGTTGGAGCAAGGAGTCTGAGATCAGTATACTAGTATAAATTTATTCTGATGAGGATAAGAATATGTTCTCTAGGGTGTCTTACATAAGGACACTTATCACTACTCCATATATTCCATCTTTACTGCCTGATTGCTTGAAAAGATCTCTAACAATCAAGTGCATATCATGACCCACTTAGGGGACAGCATTTAACATTTTGCTGTAGCTGCCTCTGTAATTGCCCAATAGGTTCATGCACAGAGTGGCCATGGTGGAAGGGATGGAGATTATGCATGTTGTAAGCAGCATAAACTTCTGTTCAACAAGGTTGATCAGGGTATAGCTACTGCTAAATGTCCAAATGCCAGCAGGCAACATTGAGTCCCCACCATGACATTTGAAAAGCCAAACAAATAGAAGACAGTCCCTAAGAGACAGTCTGTGACCTGGTGGCAGGTTGATTATAATGGCATACTTCTGTTGTGGAAAGTGGCAGTGCTTTGTCCTTATTGCTACAACTGTATATTCTAGATAGAGACTTGCCTTCCCTACATATGTTGTTTCTGCCTCAACTAACACCAATAGACTTATTCAACATCATATTATGTCACACAGCATTGCTTCTGACAAAATAACACATTCCATGCCCAAAGAATTATGCCCTTATGCTCATACTAAGGGGATTCACTCATCTTAAATAGTCCTTACCATTTAGAAGCAGCTGCATTGATAGAAAGGTACAGTGATCTTTTGAAGATGGAGTTTCAGGGCTAGCTAGGTGGCAATACCTTGCATGGCTGGAGGAACTTTCCTCAAAAGGCATTTTTATGTTTGCATTAATGCTTTCTACATGGTGATATGTCTTACCACGTAGAATTCATGGGTCCAGGAGTCCAGTATTAAAAGTGGGAATGGTACCATTCACCATTACCCCTACAAAATTCCAAATAAAATGGTTGTTTCCTATTCCAATCTTTGGCTCTACTAGCCTAGAAGTTTTATACTAGGAAGCACAATGATTCAATAGATCCCAAACTAAAGACTCCCCTTTCCATTATTTTGGGCTCCACATGCCTCTGAGTAAACAAGGTAAAGAGGGCATTTATGGTTTTTCTAGACGTAATTAATTCACATATCAAGGGGAAACTGGAATATTACTTTATAGTAAAGGAAAGCAATATATTTGGACTACAGGAGATTGCTTCAGATGTCTCTGAGCATTGTTATGTCCCATTACTAATGTCAGTAGGAAACTACACAAACTAAACACCACCCTCCAAAATGAAGACATGGGTTATTCCACCAGGTAAAGGACTAATACCTGTTGAAATGCTTGCTGAAGACCAAGAGAATACAAAATTGGTAATAGAAAAAGGTAGTTATAACTGCCAGCTATGACCCTGTGGCCAGTTTTATTAATGAGGATTTTAATTCTAACTTTTCTGTCCTATTTTGTTAATATGCTTACATATATCAAGCAAGTATCTTTATTTTCTTTCTTTATTACATCATGTTGCTAGACTTACTATTGATTCTTAAGTATTATTAAGCATATAATGCTTTAGTTATAAAATGATACAAGTAAGCATTATGAAGTAAACCTTTGCTTTCTATTCTTGAAAGGAAATTAATGTGCATCTGTTTATATGCAGGGTATCTGTACCATTTTAGGCATACTTATGAACTTGGAGACTATGTTTTAAAGAAAAGTATCTTGTCCAATTCACAAGGGGTGGAATGTGATAGCTAATTAATTGTCCTGTGAACTTGAATAAGAAGGGCCTAAGATATTGGTTTGCCACAATTATGGGTGATTGACTTATTGAATACAAAAGTCCCACCCTGGGTATGACTAGGACTAAACAATAGGTTTATAGCCTGAATGGAATATGAAAAGAAGATGAAAATCTAATTCTGCTTCTTCAGAGGAGCTCTGTTGTTAGCCATCTGCTTTGGATGTCCATGTCCAGGCTTTCAGCCCAGAATCCTCAGGCTTCTAGTGAAGATCTATTGGCTGCAGGACACAGACTTACCTGGGGCTGTGTAGCGAACTCCAGGCCTTTGACTTTTGACCAGATCCTTTAACTCTCCAGCATACAGAGGAACATTTTGTAGTCTTACACACCTGCTTCCACCAAAAGTCATTGTAGATTTCCCTTGTAATTTCTTTATGTTATATTATATATTACATTAATTATATTATATTGTATTGTATTATATTATATTATAATAAATCTGTTCTTCTAGTAACCCCTAATTGATACAACTACTTAATGACACTGCTGAAAGGCAGCACGCGTCACTTTATATTTTGTTGAATTGATCAAAGCAAGTCACATACTGAGACATGAAGAAAGTGAGTAGAAGTATAAACCTGCAGGTAATGATAGTGAATACTTGGAACAAAAGATGTAGCACTTGATTTGAAAATACTTTTTATATCAGCAAATTATTTTTTGTTACCTATAAATTGTTTTGGAAAGCCTCATTATATATAGTTTGTGCTGAAATTTTAGATTTTTTAAAAATTATTTCCAGGGTAGGAAACAGAGAGAGATTTTGTAGAGATGGGCAGGGGAATCTCAGGAAAGCAAAAGGCGGGGTAGTGCAGGGGATGGGAAGTAAAAATGATTAAGATGATATATATATATATATATATATATATATATATATATATATATATATATATATATATCTCAGAACTTAATGTATTTTCTGTATCACATCATTAAGCGAACAGTAAAAACATAGAAAAAATCCTCATTGATATTACAAGGATTATAATTATCACTCTTAAACTACCTGAATTCAGATACACAGACATACATATCATTCTCTCAGTTACACTATTAACTGAAGGTTCTTCTGCAGCCAGGTATATGTAATCTCAGCTAATTGGGAGGCTTAGGTGGGAAAGCTTGAGACCTGCCTGGGCAACATAGCTGTAGATCTGTACAGTATACTTTTTATTGCAGCCCCTTATGAAGTTTGGTTCTTTGTCTGTCTCTGTCTCTCTCTGTCTCTGTCTCTGTCTCTGTCTCTGTCTCTCTCTCTCTCTCTCTCTCTCTCTCTCTCTCTCTCTCTCTCTCTCTCTCTCTCTGCAGGATCATGAGCAGATGAGATGGGGTGAAATGATTTCTGCTTTCTTCACCTGGAGAATCTGATGTTCACTAACTTTGCTATGAATGCCACAACAAGTTAGTTCCAATGGTAGTACTTGTCCTCCACCCACAAATCAGATCCACTTCTTAGACTTCTTACTGATGCTGCCAGAATAGAAGAAAGTGAATAAAAGAAAGAGACATGTTAATTTCAAGCTCCATTTAGAAATGGACTAGAAAAATCAATGACTGGTAAATAGAAATCCACAAAATTGACAGAAAGAATTTTTATATTCAAGCATAGAAAGATCCAGAATATAAATTTGAACACTGACCAGATAATAACCAAATAAAATGATGACGACACTAGAAAGGCATGACAGGACTTTTTTTCACTATTTTAGTGCATTGAAGAATATTTCCCTCTTCAATTCACCAAACTAAGCTCTATAAATTTTAAAAATTGAGAATAAAGCTTGATTAAACTTTGTTACTAGATTTTTTTTTCACTTAGATTTATTGATTTCCTAGTGCTGAAGTAGACAGAGTCTGCACCATGATATAAATGATTAACAACAACTTTAGTGCTAAAGATATTTGGAAAATCAGGCTTACACGTATGTTTTGGCATTGAATTAAAACTCATTGTCACTAATTGTTTAGTGTCATATCTGAGAAATGTGATACTCATAGAAAATCTCCATAGACCATTTTAAAATAAGATGTTTTCTATCTTTGTCATGCTGAAGGACAGAATTTGCCTATTACTGTCCTACACAATTCTGGCATTAATCTGAAGTGAACTTTTTCTCTTTGAGATATATCCTTACATTTTATTCTCTCATATATTTTTAGTTTAGACTTTCTAAATACATTAAGAACACTGGACCATTCTTCATTACTTATTGACATACCTTATGGAAACTAAAACTTATGCTTAATAAATACATATTCATGACAATGATAATTTTACACTGTAATGTTGGTTTTATTTGGGATCTGCCAAATTAGAAGATACTGCATTTTAATAGTTGGAGTGATTATTTTTTTCTTCACTTATTATTTAAAGAACAAGTGTTTTAGTATCCGTATGTGTTTTGATAGTACTGAATACATTGACCCTAAGAATTTTGTACTCACATATTGTACCTTACTGCTTTTTACTTCCCCTTCTCCTCCCCTCCTCTCCATTCCTTCTCTTTCCATCTGTAAACCCCCTTACAATTTTAGATTAGTTCCTCTGCTTCCTATAATCTTTTATTTTGCTCTTTAAATTATTTATACTTTGGGACTCTCATATGAGAGAAATAATGAGGTATTTAAACCTTTGCATTTATTTTACTGCATCTGTTTTAATATAAATTACTTACATTTATCCTTCATCATATCTTCATAGTACACCTTCTACCTCAGCATCCCTAGTGCTGGTAGTGCAAGTCTGAGCCACCATGCCTGTGTTATAACATATTCTGAATATCTACTTATTTGCTACTAGACATATATGCCATTTCCAAGATTTAGGTATTATCAACTGGAAATAAAAATGCACCTTACTGATATCAGTTTTTAAACCTAAATACAAAATGTTTTGTGGTATTTATTTCATTGTAAGAAAAGTTTAAAAAATGAAAATTTCAGTTTAAAGCTTTTTCCTTTTTTTTTACTTGTATGTGAGAATAAACTAGTATACAATCATAGAGACACACATGCATACACGTTACTGTCATATGTCTTACTTTTGCTTTTCCAGAAGTACCATTTATTTCCTAAAATTTTTGAGTGTCATTTACTGAAAAAAAATAAAAACAGCTTTATTGAAGAGTTTACACATATTCTTATTCATGAAATCTAAGAAATCACTTGGAAAGAATGTTTGAGTCAAATTTGCAAGGAAAACATCAAATGAGAGCAAAATCCTATCAAAAATTTTAATCAATTGAGCTGTGTGTGCATGTAGGTTATGATTTTCCTGAGATAATCTACAAGTAAGAAATAAGCTTAATCTGTGAATCAGGCATGTTAGTTTTATTATAATTTGTGCCCATTTGTAATGATACTTCCATTGATTTTTTTCCACCAATTCTTTTTAGTGTTTTGATGTGACAATTCAGTTGTTTATGGCATTTTAAAATGTGTGGTTAAAATTATAATAAAAAATTTTTTCTGCCTAGCAATTTGTATCTAAGAGATATTGTGGTCTGCGCTTTATATTTTACTGTTTCCATCTTCTTAACAATCTGCTGAGCTGTACATTTTTATTCAGGTATAAAAACTGAGATACAGTAATGCTTGTTTGTCCAGCAGCAGTTTTGCTTTTTTCCACTATAATATCAGCTTTACTGTAATTTTCATAGAGACAGGTAGCACAGGATGTAGAATCCTCTTTGGGGGTTCACTCTAAATACATTATTATGTACATCCAGACCATTAACCATAGCCTTATAGGCATGCCAAGTAAGTTTAAGGACTTCTAAAAGTTTCCCTCATGTCCCTAAGTATCTTTCCTAATGGGTAAAATCTTACAACTTAGAGATAGTTTATTTTGGCCTAGAAGTTTCTTCCCTATTAAAAAGGCATGTAATTTTGAGGCCCAGTTGTAAAATATATTACTGGGAATTAGCATAAGTGTGTTTTATCACATCTCTTTTTAGTGGAAAAATTTACTGAGAGCAAGTTCAGAAAATAGAAGGGTTCTCGATGTCTGAAACTTGTAGAACAAACTAGTGCAAGCAATGTATGACAGAGGAATATTTTAAAGTTATTTCAAGATAACAATATGTAATATAACAACCATAGTTTAATACCTATCATCTTGGAGTTTTGAAACTGTGCATGGTTTCTAATATCTTATCTATTAGTTTTCCTTTTTCTTTAAAGTAAAAATGAAAAACATGTCAAAAATCACCTGTATTCTGGTTTCCAATTGATCCATGTCCAAGCCGATAAATGCATTTTAGTAACATTTTCCATATCTGGAGCCATTGATAAAGTAATATACATTATTTTATTGTAAAGTTGATTGGACTCTATGTAATTCATATTTTATTTGATTTTACATTTCCTACTTTTACTCAGTTGTGCATATTCAGTGTTGACTAAAGAATTTTGTAATAGTCCATTGCTACCTGAAATTTCAACTGTGGCATTGCCCTCAGGGCATGTATCTCTAGACTAGTGAATATTCTCCATGGTGTCAGTTTTTGAGTATGAAAAAAAGCAAAAAATTGAAATACATTAATTTGTACAAAGAGAACAAGCAAAGCTAATGGAGAAAAAATTGTGGGAGAAACAGAACACAGCCTTGCTTAATGCAATCAATGCCTCTTTTATGAGTATCATTTTTCAGTGTTCATGAAACGTGAAGTATCACATTTTTGAAAATTAATAGCTGGATTCATATATAGCAGTTTAATTATACATTGTAACATAATGACTTTATTGGATTATTGGGGATGTCTTTCATGAGTAGCTTTATATTTTCTTTTTCTTTTTCTTCTTCTTTTTTTTTTTTTTTTGGTGGAACCAAGGATTGAATTCAGGCCCTTGTGCTTGCCAGGCAAGTGCTTAATCTACTGAGCCATCTCCCTGGCCCCACTTTTTTCTTTATAATATGATATACAGTTTAAATTATTGCCCTAAGTTATTTTTCCTAGTACATCAATCCCCTGAAGATTGGTACAGGTTGTAGCAACTGTTCTTATTTGCATAATATTTTATATTTTACAAATAGAATGAATTGACTCCTAGTACAAATAAGGATGAGGTTAGTGGTCATAAGTTATTTTACAGTATTGCTTATGTTATCTGTGTGATGGTCATATGATTTGTGTGGGTGATTTTTCATGAGATGGGAAGAAAGTTGAAACTTGCAGTTAGAAACACTCATATTATGAATGAACTTGTCTAAGATTAGATTTGAACTGAAATATATGTAAGGAATGCTTTCTTGGATACTAGAAAGGATAGCGAACTTAGTAGTCAATTAGGATAATGTGAAAAATACAGGAGAAAGTGCACAGAATGAATTGATGGCTTGGTAATCAGGGTATAATACCATTCATATTTTCCTACTGAGTTCATGAATTCGTTTCTTCTACTGTTCTTGTTTTTTGCCCAAATATTTGCTGTGAACTACAAATTTGTCTATTATTGTTCCTGACAACTTAGTTTTGGTTGCTGTTTAAAAGTTTGCTGAAAAAGTATATGGGAAAACTGAAAAATTAGTCATATGACCTTACATCCATACGGTAGTCAAATAATCTCATGGAAAGTGATTGAGTGAAGCTCCTTTAGGACAGCCCTGCTGGAGACTTGTGCTACAAAATAACAGGAAAGGATAAAGTTTCGCCAAATAACAAGCATAGGGCATATATAGCCTGTAGAGTGGTGTATCTTATCACAGACCTTCCAGGAATCAAGGAACACTCATGTTCTGTGCACTTCGTCTAAGAATCTGTATTCTTTTTCAGGATGCCAAATTCCTATGTGTTCATTTTATCATGCAAGTTTATCATTGTGATCCTTTTCCTAAGAAATATACAGAATTAAAATTTGTTGCATTCAAATAGGTGAACTATTTTATTAAAATGATTATATGTAAACTATGAGAAATGTAATTTTATAGAATCACAATATCTTACAATGAAAAAAAAATCTAGTTTTATGTTTTGTCAAATCAAATTCCCAATTAACAAATAGTCTTTCATAGTGTCTTCAGCTTGAGGGTTCAATGATTGATTTTTTTGTAATTTATTACAATTTAATGAATATTTTAACATATTGGATGACACAGACTCATTCTGAGTCCTAAATGTTTCAAAGCTGACCCTATTGTACCTGCTGGTTACTAATGTGTAGTATAGCTTAACAGTAATATAGCTATATGGTATCCTTTTAAGAGAAACTAAAAATCTATATCATTCTATTCTTACCAACTTGATTTTATATAAAGTAAGATTTTGTTGAGGTGAATGATTGTCTTACTTTAAGATGATATTTTATTAACCAAAAATAAAGATGTTAATTTATAGCTAATTTACATTCACCCAGAGAAAAAAGATATATGGAGAAAAATAACATATATCTTTATTTACAATGATGTTCTTTAAAAATTATTACTTATTCACATTTTGTTAATGCCTATTTGTAATATATATTGATTACATTCATCATGAGGATAATTTTATATAATAATAAGTCTTAATTCTTTTAAAATCTCCTTCCCCTTCCTCCCTCCAAATCTCAATGCCATTACCTTTTGAAAATTTCTATTTCTCTGTTTCCTATTATCTTTTATTTTGCTCTTAATTTATACTTGGAGTTTCTAATATAAGACAAACCACGTGATATTTAAGCTGTTTGATTTATTAATTAATATCAGAATATTAATTCTGACTTTAAGGTGTTTTTCCAATAAGCATTGGAATCTTCATTTTTCTTCTTAGAAATATTGCTGGACTTAATGCAGTAAAAGAAATAGTTGTTTTTCATATTCACATATAAATTATATTGGGTCTTGTTATAATTACATTAGGAGAGAATGATATATGCATTTTGGTTACTTATCTGTTTGTGCAAGCATAGTCCCACATTATAAATTTTAATCTATTAATGCTGTAAATGTGGAGCAAAGAAAAATAATTTCCATAGATTAAAATGCTGCTCAGTAATCTGATGGTCTTTTTTAAGCCTTTCTCTATAATATAGATATATGCAGGTCCCTAACTGGTAATTTATTTGAAGATTAAAATGGATTCTGGCAGAGCATATGAAAAGCTCTTAGAATTTTAAAGGCTTCTTTATTCATAATATAAAGCCTATGGTGTAGAAACCAACTAGTTAAAATAATTGTGTTCTTTCACAACAAAAGGCACAATACAACCTGAGGAGTAACTGGTTGCCCTCACCTTTTCCCTTGTGGGCGTTTTGGAATGAGAAGATGGACTACAGGTATATGCTTAGGAAGGCTGAGCCTATGACTAAAAGAAAGTGCTGAGAATTCTTTTTAGGATATTTTCTTATATAACTTATGAAATTTGAAACAAACTGACAAATAATGTGCCTGTAAAAATGATGTAATTAATATTTACTTTGTATATGCAAGCTCTGTCAAAAATTTATTTATATTTTTGTTTTTACTTCTCCTGTGGTTGGAGAGTATTCCTCTCTTTTTTTTTTGTTTTTAGATTTTATTTTATTTTATTTTGAAGAGTAAAAACAGAAGCAAAAACAAATAGAAAAAAGACAGAAACAATAACATACAACAATGCATGTTACAGATTTTCAAAATAGGAATTGCTGATAAATAATGGTTGGTATATTACCTACTTTCATCATCAAATCTGTTGCTCAGATTGACATATAGTTATGCAAGATTGTAAAAATAATTGAATATTTGTGCTTGCTTTCAAGAAACCTTAAATTTTTCTCCCTGTCCTTTTTGTTTTAATTCATTTTAGAGTATAATAATTGATAAGGTATTAGAAACGGTACATATTTAGAAGACCAAGATTAAAGGTAATGTGTTCTATTATACGTTGCTATGCTTGATGTAGTTGCTTAGATCGCGGATATTAGTGTACAGAGTTAGTCAAGGTGAAAAATCTAAACATAAACTTCGATTTTCAAAAAATGGATGGAAATTATGAGTACAATCATGTCAGCTGTCCTTTACAGATACTTGCATGTGTTTCCCTCCTTAATCCCTATCTTTTCTCCTTTCTCTGATCTTTGTTGTTTAATTTATCAGTTCAGGATTAAACAACATTTAATTTATTTCTATTTCACTATATCTATCATACCTCTCTAGATACCTAGGTATATCTTTATAGCAAGGTTTTATTTATTCTTTCAAGTTCTTATACTAGGAAGACAATACAATATTTATACATGTTGGTCTGATTTATTTCATTTAAGAGTGTAGCCAGTAGTCGAATCTACTTACCTATAAAAGATTAGATTTTGTTTTTCTTTATAGCTGAGCAGTACTCCATTGTATAAAAATACCACATCATTTTTATACATTTCTCAAGTTATGGGCATTTTAGCTGTTTCCAAGATTTGCCTATAGCAATTGTTCTGCTATAAACATGGGTGCACATATATCACTATTGTATGATGCTTTAAGTTCTTTTGGGAAAGTATCCAGAAGGGGAATAGAAGGATTGAATGGGATTTCTACTCCTAGTTTATTGAGCAATCTGCACACTGATTTCCCTAGCAATTGTATGAGTATCCTTTCCCACCAGCAGTGGCAAAGAATTCGTTTTGCCCCACAGCCTCTCCATCTTTTGTTACTTGTTGAATTTTTTAATGGTAGTTATTCTTTCTAGGGTGAGATTGTACCTCAATGTTGTTTGCATTTGCAGTTCTCCAATGGCCAGTGCTTGGGAACATTCTTTTTTCATGTATTTATTTACAACTTGTATTTCTACCTCTTAGAAGTGTGTATTCATCTCAGATGCCCAATTTTGCATGGGTCTTTAGATTTCGTGGACTGATTGTTTTTTAGTTCTTTATGCAATACACATAGAAGTCTTTTGTATCAGTTACTGTTGCTTATGAGTTTTTCCCAATTTGTGGGTTGTCTTTTCACTCTCGGTGATTTCTTTTGAGATCAGAAACTTATCAATAAAATGAGATCCCGGTTGTTGATTCTTTGCAGTGTTTCCTGAGCCATTCAGTTTTTGTTCATGAATTCTCTGCCTGCTCCTAAGTCTTGAAGATTTCTACTTACTCTTCCAGGACAGTCAGTGTTTCTATTTTAATGTTTAGATCTTTAATCCATTTTGATTTTAAAGACTAACACTAAAGGAAAAAAATATTCTACCATGTTTTAAGGAATACTTTATGTGCTGGTGTATATGTTGCATGTCATAATGGCTGTTTCACACATAGTTCTGCATCCTTGGTTGGGATATTATAGGAAGAACAGCTAGGTGGAGGCTGGCCAGGCATTTTTTTTCTTTCCGTGTGGTTCTTACATATGGTTTCTGTCACAGCATGGTAATATCAAGTAGTTTAACTTTTTCTATGATACTTTTTTTTTTACTTCAGAGCAAATGTTTCCAGAGATGGGAAGTGAAAACTAAATCTTTGAATTTCTAGATTCATAATTTGGCATAGTCACACATAGTCTATTGGTCAAAATGCTACACTTCTGCCAAGTTTCAAGGAGTGAACTTCTCTACCTCTCTGTGGGAGAAATGTCAAAGAATTTGTGATGATCATTAATCTACTGCAAAAGTTATACACGATAGATATAATTCTTGTTATGTTTTCATTGGTGAAATAGCAGAGATGAAATAAAACATGTGAGAAATTCAAAGATATATTTATATGTATGCAAAATGAACAGTAAATGACACAAAGGCAAATCCAGGTATCATAGTGCCTGTGACCTTCAGATTAGAGAAGCACTTATACACAAAACGTGTCATCTATATTATTTTTATGAATCATTCAATCTATGTGCTGGGTATTTAAGTTAAAGCATTTTGTAAAGTGAATAACTTTTTAAAGTCATTGAACATACAGGAAGTGTCATGATAAATTTAACTTTATCTCTCCCATAAGTTAGTGTTTTCTTAAGGGACTACAGGGTCCTGTTCAAGACTTAACTGGGCTGGTTTTATCCTTGGACATAAACTTCTGTCTTTGTTCTCTGATTTTAGATGTTAATGGGTATGGTGGGAGAAGATGTTAGCAAAGGGATCCTTAAAGGACATTGTAATTTTTCAAAAGCTATTTAAATTAATTTTAGTAGTGAATTTCTCTGTGTAGATGTTTGCATACCTCAAGTTCAGGTAGTCAGAAGAAAGTTAAGTGATAGAATAGGACTAGAAATCCCATTCAAGCCAGCTATCCTCCTACTGGGAATTTTCCCAAAGGATTTGGATACACTGTATCATAGAGATATATGTATACCTATGTTTATAGCAGCACAATGTGTAATAGCAAAATCTTGGAAACAACCAAGATGTCATCACATGAAGAATGGTTGAAAAAGATGTGGTATTTCTATATAATGGAGTATTACTCAGCTATTAAGAATGATAAGTTTGAAGCATTTATACTGATAATGGAATGGAAATAATAATAGTTGGAAATACAACTATGGCTCTGAAAGAGCAAAGTGATTTCCATGGGAAATATTCAGGTGTTTTCATGTTACTGAGACTGTTCTGAGTCATAAACACTTCTTGAGGCATGCCTGATGAGAGAGGAATAAGCATATAGTTTGCTTGCATTCACATACTAGCTTGCAAGTGACACTAGACTAAATTGAATTTTTAAATGACACACAGTATCTAAATATTATAATACATTTAAATAAGAGTTAGGCAGAGAGAAGGTTGCAATTGACCTATATTGTTTCATGAATTGGTAGAAGTTTTAGGCTTTTGCCCTGAATTAATTTAAATTTTTGACTCATGATATTGTGCTTCTTTACCCCTTTGTAAATTGTCATGGGAAAAAAAGATCATTTTATATGGTCATGAGTATATAGTTGGAAGGAGTGTAGTTAAGAATTTAATGTTGGGGACAGGGAGATAGCTCAGTAGAATAAGCACTTGCCTTGCAAACACCAGGGCCTGAGTTCAATCACCTGTTTCACCAAAAATAAAAATTAAAAAAACCCGCAAAAATTTAATTTAAAATTGTCATTCTATACTAGAAACATAACCTCTGATTCACTTTTTCTGTATAATTGTGCCAAAAACAAACGTTTTAATCACACTCTGAATTTTCTTTCAATTATTTTTAAAATGTTATTATCTGTTATTGACCTGGTACTCTGAATGCAGAAGGAAAGAGAACAAACAAAAGAAAAGGAGTTAGAGCCTGAGATATGTCTTTACTTTGAGTGGTCACTGTCCCTCTAAGATAAATATAGCTGTGTTTTCAGTGAAATGTTTTATTTCGGAGCTTTGCCAGGAAAACTTAAAGCATGTAATTGGTGGAGTACTAGATAGATATAAAATAAAATAATTATGCCAAAGAATTAGAAAGAGAGAAGAGAGAAAATCTTTGGGAAGGTGTTGAAAATGGTAACCATCTCTTGAAGAAATAATGAATTCATGATCTTTCCTTTACTAAATACAAGGAAAATGTGGCTAGTTGGCCTCAAGTGCCAAATATCTGAAGGATAATTGCATTCATAGAAATGTGAATGTACTTCAGCACTAATATCTTTAAGTGGCAGCTTTTAAATAAAAGCTGAATAGATGGGTATTATAAGAACTCTTCATTTTGTCCCAATATTAAGTCATTGCTGTATTTACCCACTTCCATCATAGTTGAGTTAGGGGATTATAGTACACCTAATCTAAATAAAAAATTAAATATAAAAGAGGTGATGTACAGCCATAAAATATTTACAAAATAATTATATTTACATGTATAAAATGATGTTATTCTTTGGAGTCCTTTTGATAGTCTCTCCTTTTTCTATAATTTGGAAATAATATCCAATTGTTTTTGCTTGTGTTTGGATGTCACCCCAAACTTCATGCAGTTATAGGTGGAGTTTTTCAGAGGTGCTTGGATCTGGAGTGTGCAGTGCTGGAATCAAAGGTGTGTGACTTCTAAATAAGTCCACTGATTGGTTTTCCACCACTCTAATCCTGTAACCTAAGTATCAAAGGGCAGAAAGATACTGGTAAGATCCCTTGGTTGTTCTCACCTGCCAGCTTGCTGTTGACTATTTCTCCTCCATCATGCTCCTGTTCCATGCTACCCTGTCTTGGAGACAGCCAATTATTAACTGCAACCCCTATGAACTGTAAACCATATAAGCCTTTTCTCCTTTTAGTTTGTATGCTGGGTACTTTATCGCAGCAAGGAGAAAACAGACTAACATAGTGACTTAGCCATAATTATAAAAGTTATAGCTACCTTCAATAAAGAACCCTTCTTTTGGATCAAAAGAGTGACTGATTTCTTTGGTTTGCCCGAAAATGCCCAAGCTTATGCTTTTTGTATCAGCATAATTTTAAATTTTGTCTCCATTCTCTTTCAAAAGTGTCCCAGTTTGACTAATAACGTTGTCATCCTATTTATATAGTAATCTGCAAGCATTAAGGCATTGATTAAGCACCTTGGTGTTCATGCTGTTTCATGATACATTAATTATACTAAGAAGCAGCATAGATAGAATATCTGCCTTCTGGGATCTTCCTATCTAAATGTACATTATTATTCTCAGAATACCATATAGGAGATCAGCCTAACTAAAAACGGAATCAAAATTCAAAATGTGTATATCATTCTCTGTAAAAACACATCGTTTTAGCTACAAAGTAGAGGGAATACTTTGAGAGATTTTAGGAGTTTTACATACAAGAAGAATATGGTAAAAATGTTTATCAGTAATGGCTTTCGGAAAAGGGCTGCTTACGGATTTTTGCTATATAATTCTGTGCATTGCCTTTCTCAAGTAAACAGTGAATTTAGTTCAATATGCGGTAGTTACCTTTATCTATTCACTCAACCAATGGTAACAACCCACAAATCAGCCCATAGCTTGGCATTCAGAATTAGATAATCGACAACCATTTTTCCACAGTGCTTTTTAGGATTTGCTTACAATGAACTAATATGTGAAGTAAAAAGATATAGAGTTGGAGTGCCGACCAGATAGCTCAGTGGATTAAAGTAGGCAGATACAGGGGCTGGGGTTCAATCCCCTGGCATGCTGTGCTAGTCCATCCCCAAGAATGTGCTGAGATGGTGATTAAAACTGGGTCTGGTGGCATGTGCCTGTAACCCCAGCACTTGGGACGCTGAAAACAGGGGGACACTACGAGTCCAATCTTTGTAGTGAGACCCTGTAGTCCCTGTACTAAATACATGAAAAAGATATAGTGTTGGAGATAATAAACTTTATACAAAGGACCCTATTAGCAATGTGATATCACTTTGACCAATTTTTAACAAAGACCTTTATCTAGTCCTATACCTTCTGATACTGAGTAAAGAGAAAAATTTCAAGTAGCTACATGTCCTTTAAGCTAATAAGACTACTGGACTACCAATGGTATAATGGTTTGAGAAACAGCATCAGGCTAAGGTTGGGTATTGTTCTGAAGTTCACTAAATAATTTACCTTCTTTTTTTCCTACCCCTTCTTGGAGAAGGATAGAGGAAATGATTGTTGTATCCCAGGGAAATAAGAAGAGAGAAATTGAGGTTAATAGTGGACTATCAGGCTCTGAATTTATACAGACAAGAGATAAGCATTATGGAAATTATATTTTGGAAGCCTTCAAATCCTGTGTGAAGGTGCTGTTTTTAACTGAGTAGAAGTCCAGTGAGAGTGTTGAAATTCTTTTTCCAACCCCATCCTAGAGCTGATACTTATGATGAAGGGAATCAAAACTCAACCATAACTTGGCAGGTTATCAAATGACTTTGTACTTAAAGTCATATAGAAAAAGGATGTATTGCAAGTTGGTTGAAGGCATTTCATCCTTCAGTTTATCATGCTATGTAGCATGTCAGGATGTTTGTCTGTGATATATTGGTGCATAAGTACAAGCTGGAGGGAGCAAAAGTTTCATTACTGAGACCTGCCTGTTACTGCAGTGTTTGCACAATAATAAAATTTTATTAGCAAATGTTATGTAATAGTAGCAAACACTTTTAGGACCTAATATATCCCATTTCTTGATCATTTAACCTTCCTGCCTCTTCCTTATCTCTACATTTCTACCTTAGCAAAGGATGGCATGTAGTGTTAGTAAGGAATCAAGATCTAAGAAAATGTTACAATATTTTGTCATTCTTGAATTTATTTATTTATTTGTGGAACCAGGGATTGAACTCAGGTCCTTGCAGTTTCCAGGCACGCACTTATTCTACTGAGCCATCTCCCTGGCCCCTTATTTTGCCATTCTGTATGTTATTTTTTCACTCTATTGGTTGTTTATTTTGCTGAAAAGAAGTTTTCAATTTTATATAAACTCTCTGTTTTCTGTACAAATGGGATTTTATTCAGAAAGTTATTGTCTGTGCCTATGACTACTGAATTTTGTTCTTAATTCTGGAGGTCTTTTTAGTGGATCTTTCTGGGTCTTCTGTAGAGATACATGTCATCTACAGTAATAGTAATGATGCATTTCTTTCCTATATTATTCATTTTATTTCTCTTTCTGACCTAACTGCTATTTCTAATGTTTTGAGTAACATTTTGAACAGGAATAGTGATTGTGTTCCTCTTCCTCATTTTATTTTATTTTTTATTTTTATTTTTATATTTTTGAGACAGGTTCTCACTATGCATTTCAGGCTGGCCTTAACCTCACTTTGTAGCTCAGGCTGGTCTCGAACTAACAACAATCCTCCTTCGTCTGCCTCCTGAATGCTGGGATTACAGGCATGTGCAATCATGCCCAACTTTTTAATTTTTTTTTGGCAGAACGGGGGGATTGAACTCAAGCCCTTGCGCTTGCCAGGCAAGTGCTTATTGTACTGAGCCATATCCCTGACCCCTTCTTCCTCATGTTCGAAGGAAAGTATTTCCGTTTTTTCTCCCACTTAATATGATATTAATAGGTTTGCCTTAAATTGTTTTATCAGATTGAAATTATATCATTCTATACCTATTTTCTGCAGTGTTTATCATGGTAGGTGTTGGCTTTGTCAAAAGCTTTTCGACATCTACTAAAATGATCATGTGATGTTTGTCCTTACTTCTGTTTGTGTGATGTTTTAAATTTATTGTTCGGCCTGTTGTGCCCCCTGCACATCTCTGGGCTGAAGCATACTTTTTATGATATATGATATTTTTGATTTTTTGTTGCATTTTTATGGGTATTTTATATAGAATTATTACTTTCATATTTATTCAAGTGGTTGGGCAATAATTCTCCTTTTTTAGCTGGATCCTTGTCTGGTATTGAAATCAGGGTAATGATGGCTTTCAGGAATTACTTTGGGAGTATTCTTTACCTTTAATTTTATGAAAAAGCTTGAAGTTATTGGTATTAGAAATTTCCTGAGTTTTTTGTATTATTTAGCAGTGAACCCATCCTGACCTGATCTTTTTTAGTTTTAAAGTTTTTGTTACTACTTTAATCCCATTGCCTATTATTAAATTATTAAGGACATTTTAAATCTTCTTGGTTCAGTTGTGGTAATGCATACATATCTAGGAACCTATCCATTTCATCTAAATTGTCCATTTATTGGTGTGTAGGTTTCTGAATGTGTTGTTAATTACTACTTGTAAAAATATTTCATCAGTGTCCAGTGTAATTTTACCATTTTCTCTTATACCTAAATTTATTTGTGTCTTTTTCTCCTTTTTTGTCGAAGTTAGATTGCATATGGAATTGTCTATTTTGTTTAATATTTTAAAAAACCCAGGTTTGCCAGGAACTGATGTGCAGACACTCCATAAGACCCAACTAGAGCCCAGGATGCTGGTTGACAGCTGATGCATACTTGGACCATTAAACAGTTTCAGGTGGGGATGTGCCCAGTGTTGAGTGTCAGAAGGAGACTCCGTTGGGCACAGAACTGGGATAATTTCCCAGGTAGAGACTAAGGTGGGTCTGGGCCATTCTATATTTTTAAATTTATAAGTGCTAATTGTTAATGAAAGGAGACTGATGACATAAGGAGAGAACTGATAACCAGTCTTTATTTTAGGACTGCATCATCTTATAGATGTAATGAGAACAAAGGCATTTTCAGAGGAGTTTTAAAGATGGTTTATGGAAAGTATTTAGTTTTCTTCAGTTGATAGCACTAGGAATGACACAGAAAATGTGTGCAAATCCTGTAGCTTTAAGGGTATCCTTACGTCTGAGTCATGCTATGTTGTGTCTTTAAGTCTTAGCTGACCTAACAGGACAGGCCATATCCATGGATTAGACACAGGCACTATATATATATATATATATATATATATATATATTTTTTTTTTTTTTTTTTTTTTCCAGTGCTGACTCCCTGACTCCCACACATGCATTAGAGTCCCAGATGTGCTCAGAACTGACATAAAGTATAAGACAGAGAGTTTGGTCAGCCCAGGGAGGGCACGTAGTGCGCAAGCACACACTCCAGTATATCCAGTGCACTAGCTGGAGAGACTCATGGAAGTCTGGAATCCTCAGTAGAGACTGAGCTGCTCAACTGTTGTCTGATGCTACACAAAAACTCTAGCAGGTCCAAGCAGCATGTGTAGTAATGTTTGTTGGGTGGAGACTAAAGCATTCCTTAAAGTTGCTGGGTGTTAGCTCTGGATACCAGACAGAGACACCAGTAGACATGAAATGAATGTGGGTTGCTAGGCAATGACTCAGACAGGTTTTGGGCATTAAAGTATACCTGGTACTGATGCAGTTTGCCAGATGATCACACAGGCAGGCAGAGCAGTTGGGTAGACTAAGTTGTCATTGTTCAGTTGTTTGTCATCTTGCTACCTAGATTCAGGTGAGTTGGAAGGAAGTATCAGGTTAGTTGGAAGGGGAGACCCTTGTTGAGTGTTGGCAAGGGTGTTATAGAGCTTCAGTTTCCTTAGTACTTGAGAAGGACTATATGGCAACAGGGCCCTTATATTCAGAGTGTATCCTGGGAAACTATTCTCTGTATCACTCCCTGGCTGTTTAGCAATTTCTCAAGATGGCAGCTGCCAGGATGAGGGACAATAGAGACCACATAGACCAGCCCTGCCTGGACCATTTTCCTTCCATTTAACTACCATTCATATATTTAGCTTGATCCACATGTATCTTCTTTCAAATTGATTCCATATCAGGGTGCAAGTCCATCTGCTGATTCTACTTACCTGGGTCTTCAGTTGGTCTTTTCTGAATATCCCCGAAATGAACCCTATTCTACTTAACCGTGCATGATTTCTTCTGTGAGCTGTAATCCTTCTATATGTTAGTCATTTGTGTTTTCCATTGTTTTGTTTTGTTCTTCTAGCTTTCTGTTAGTGTATTCTGTATATTTATTCATTTTGTTCATTTGGCCTGATATCTTTTTACCTATATATTCTGTTAACATACTAAATGTCTTAGAATTGTTTGTTATTTTCCCTGATAACATTCTGAATAATTTTGGTGCATAATTTTTGGATTCTCCCACTTTTATGACCCAGGAACCCACTTTCAGAGACTAGGGAGTTCTTAGAGGGCTTCTGTAGGCTTGTCTTTGCAAATTGTGTGTTTGTGTGTGTGTGTGTGTGTGTGTGTGTGTGCATTGTATCTAACATGTTCATGGTAGTGGAAAGCCTTGTTGTTGGTATGTAGACTTCATTCATTGATGTCCTCTTTTCAATCATGTGCTGTAGGCAGGGCCACCTATTGTCCATTGCTTTTGTCCCAGGTTCCAACTACCTCCACTTACTTAAGACTGGATATTGTATCATATCATAGTCCATTTCATAGTTTTCTAGGAAAGGAACAAAGGACTGCTAATGAAGCCAGGACAGTTCAGATATTGGCATCCAAAGACCACCAATTAATAGCAATAGCTCTGTCACGTTGGTTATAGTACTAAAATTAACATCAATTATGAGATCAAAAACCAAATGAACATTGATAAACCCTGAAGACTAATAAAGTACGACCCTTCACCATGTAATAAAGATCAATAACTATCATATAAATGATCACTGATTTACAGTAAATATTTACTAAATTGAACAGATTTATCACTACCACCAGAACAATATTTAATAGCAATAGCATGACGTTAACTATCTAGATATTCATAAAGCTTAGTAGTTATACTGAGAAATTTAGAGTGGGAGAAATGAGAGGATGGAGAAAGCAAAAGTTGAAAAGTAAATCAATTAAATATGAAATAGAAGAGACAAAAATAAGATAGATCATTCTATTTAGGAAGAAATGGAATTAATATTTATTTATTTTTTTGAGATACAAACTTTTATTTAGGGTACTTTTGGGACAGTCTGTCTCACTCTTCAGGTCATGCAACAGTTCCAGGCACAATTTTAGGATGATGTTTCTCAGTCTTTGCCAGCCCCATTTAAGTACTAGAGCTCTTCAGAGTTCAGCTTTCTTCTCTGACACTCAGCCCTTCCACTGCAGTGGAACGGGAGCTGCCAAAGCCTTGAAAAGCAGACTGTCCCCTCCAGACTGGCTGACAGTATTGGCCCAAAAGTCCAGTGGTCACTGTTATTGCTCAGGGGCCATTGCCAGGCAGAGGTAACAACAGAGAAAGTGAGGGGTAGTAGAAGCCCTCCCAGGGGCTGGGGAGATGGATCAGGGGAATAAGCTCTTCCTTGGCAAGTGCAAAGGCCTGAGTTCAATCCCCAGTTCCAGAAAAAAAAGCCCTCCCAGGAGTGTGGCTTTCATGTGAACAGTGAGGTGCTGCCTGGCCAGAGCAGGTGACTCATATGCTCCACTGGTTGGATTCTGCATTGGATAGTGAGGTACTAGGCAGCCCTGGCTAAGTGCCCACACTGTCTCTTTTCCCCATGTGAGCTGGGGATTTCACCCTAGCCCTCCTGGTACCTGGCCCAGCTTGAAAACTATAGGCATATCTAAGAAGCTATTGGGAGTGCTTTACTGAACCCAAATGAACAGAGGCTTTGGCTCTTGTCTGAGAACTGGAGATCTGGTTTCGGGATCAGGGCAACAGACAACAGGAACAAGGTACATCATCCATTCCCTGCGCTGCCATCTGCCCCTTCCAAGAGGCATATAGTGAGAATTGTCATGGTGACTTCCTCAGCTACACCTCTGAGCAACACTACAGGGCTTTGTCACCCTACAGTCAATCCTGACGCAATAATTGCAGGTGAGGAGGTAGAGGGGCACTTGAGCTTCACATTTGCCTAAAAAGTGAAAGAGTGGTTCACCCAAGATGCCAGGATGTAAGAACATGGCACTTTTAATGTGCTGTACCCCTAGTGGTGTATGAACCATGTCCTGTGCACCCTGTGACTCTTCTACAGTGTTTTTCTTGCTGGAATGCCACATAGAGGCTCCTCTCAGGTGGCACCTGAGGAGCAAATTGAATTCCTAAAATGTTATCAAGTGGTGCCTCCCAGTGGGAAGCAGTCACTGGGCTACACAGTCCTGCCAAGTCCTGCAGTAGCCCAAGGTCATTGTTTGGCCTTCTTTATGATGGTGCCCACAGTAGAGATGACAGTGGTCTTGGAGCCACTAGTGCATGTGGTGACAGTAACGATGGCTGGAAAGGTGGCTGTGGTAGTGAGAATAGTAGGCTGTGCTATTGTGGCCACTGGGACAACAGAATCTCACTTGGTCTTTCTATTCTGAGAATCTGCAACAGCTGTACTGGCAGTAGTAGTAGTGGTGGCTGTGGTATTGGTTGTGGTGTTTTTTGGTGTCTGTCACAGATTCAGTTTTGGTTCATTCCATATTGGCCTTTTCCAATTTGTCCATGTCAATCTTCTGGGCCTTGGCTAATGTTTCATAGTAAGAATCCTCAGACCAGCTGTGGGGGTCAAACATATCCTTTGGGTAGTTGGTGCCTAGCTCATCAATGGCACAGAAATGGATCAGCTTCTCATAGACGCTGGGGTTCCAAAATTCTTTCTTTCTTTGGATGATGTAGTTCATGTCTATTCCTTCCTTTATCTGCTGCTCATAAAGCTTCTAGATCTTGTCCTGTAAGTGATTTGAAAATCTGTGAGGAGGTTATGGTGGGATTTTGATTTCATCAAGAGACATGTTCTGTACCCTTTCAGCAAACGAGGCCACTAACTCCTGGCCATCTCATTTCTCTATCTGTATTATCCTTTGGGTCATCAGCCTTAAGTTTTTCAGTCTCTGAATCATCATCATCCGACTGTTTGCTGTTCCCATCTTCTGCTTCTTCATAACTATCTTCATCACCTCCTAGAAGAGAAACATCATCCTCTCCATAGGCATCAGATACCAACCCATTTTTCGCTTCAGCTGTGGTACCAACAGCTTCACCTCCAGTCACACCATCAGATTCAGGCTCTGAATCTTCCGCATAAACTGCCAAAGACAACAAGACATTCCTCCTCTTTCCTATTTTATCTCCAACTATCATTAATATTTATAGAGAACAGTCACAGGAAAACATGAACAAGAAAAAGACACAAAAGGTAAACAGAGCTAAAACAGAAAATAAAAGAAAGTAAGAAGAGAAAAAGTTTCAAAGAAGAAAATAGAAAATGAGAGAAAAGATATAGAAGAACCTATATTGCAACAACATGTAACTAAGTTGTGGCCCAAATTTTCTGATCAAGGAGAATATGGGGCCACAGAGGAATGCAATAGATGATATATAGTGTGTCTAAGGAGAGTCACATGGAGAGAAAACTTTTTCTAAGCCTCTCACAGAGAGCAAACTTGTCAAGCAATGGCCGTGACTCATCCACATGGCTGACACTGACAAAGGATCTAGCAAAGTATGGTACGGTATTACAGGATAAATCCTGAGGGGATTTGACTGACCTTATCAGATCCAAAAGTTACATTTCTTGTTAGATAGGTCTTGGTTTATCTTGGTCTTAACCACCTAGCAGAAAAGTACAAAAATGAAGTATAAAAAGTAAAGCCATATTAATATTCTGAGCTGCAAAAGGTTGCAGTCAACAATTTCTGACATTGCCAGTCCAACGGATAACCCACTACTATTATGGACTACTGGACTGTATTGGAATATTTTGCTGAATTCAAGCACCTACAATATTTAAATGATAAAGGGATATTCATAGCTGACAAAACTAAACAAAATAAGGAGGGATAGAAATGAAGGAGCATTTTGTATCTCTATATTATGATAGATATACAGCTACTTTCTCCTAATTCAATGAATATAAAACTTTGCTGTAATAGTGTTTCTGTACATATCATACCTGCATCTTGTATAATGATCGCTAAGACAACAATATGCAATGTATTAATTATTGAAACTCTCTTATAAATTTGTTTTGAAACTGTCTCATTGGTATTTGTTTCCCAATAAAATTATTCAAAAAACAGAAAAAGAAAATGAGTCAAAAAATGAAAAGAGGAAAGTTTAAAATCCCCCCAAAACAATATCCAGGAGACCGGCCAGAGACAGTGCGGCCGACTCCGCCATCATCCTCCATCCTGCCCACGCCCGCCCAGCCAGAGACCAGCCTGAGACAGTGGCTTACTCTAGCGGCCTCCTAGATCCCGTGCCAAGCTCTCCCAGCGAGAGCGAATTTACAGGACTCACCAGGCTTCCCAGAGCAGTGAGAGTGTGGTGAGTCTGAGGGAGAGCCTTTGGCTTCTTGCCACGCGCACTACGCGGATCCCTGTCCCCAAATCCCCCAAGCCAGTGACTGGCCTGAAACCTCAGGACCCACTCACCAACACCTCCCGGGATCCCCTGACCTAAAGCGAACTGATTGAGTGGGAATTTCCCTGATTCTCTGGGCATCAAAGGGCAGTGAGTGTAGAATTCCAGGCCCATCGTGCCTGAGATACTTTTCCCAGGGACTAAGCTACCCGCCACCCCCCATGGCCTGGTGACAGCTCTAGGCACACTGTGCCAGAGAAACATTTACAGGTGATTACCGGTCCCACCCAAAGCCCCAGACCGAGTGCAGGTCGGCCTGGAGTGAGAACTCCAAGCCTGCCACACCAGGGGGACATTTCTCAGCAATCCACGGTCCCACGCTATGGACCGAAACCCAGCACAGCCTGGTCTGTGAGTGAGGGCTCCAGGCCCACTGCACTGGAGGGACCTTTCCCAGCCTTCTCGGGTTACAGCCTGTAGACCCGGACCCAGCACAAGCTGGGCAGCTCAGAACAGCCTACTCAGTGAATAAGATCATCCACTATCCTTTTGTGAGCCCAGAAGACCCACCAAAGCCCAGGCCCACCCACCTGGGGAATGACCTGCCTGACACAGGAGGGATGACCCCGGGAACCAACAGAGGGCAACCAAAGGAGCTGCAGCAAAAAAGGAACTGAACACAACAGATAGACCCAGGATAGGCATACCTGGTAAATGTCAAACTTAATAGACTGGCACCCGAATCTCATAAACTACAGTTATAGCTGCACCAAAGCTCTACACCAAAGGTCCAAGATCAGTGCTATAAAAAATGACAAAGAGAAGGGGAAGAATGCAATCCCAGACCTTGAGTCCATGAGGAAGGGCAGAGGACACTAGCTCAGCTGCAGTGAATGAAGTAACAGATACAGCAGCAAAGGAACAACAGCAGAAAGCTATAGAGGAAATAAAACGAGAAGTAATTCCCCAAATTAAAAAAGAAATATTTGAATACATAGAATCTGAAATAAGGAGTGAATTCCAGAAACATTGGGTAGAAATACGATGCTCACCCAGAACAAGTGCAGAGAGCACTATTCCAACTGATATATATGAATTAACAGCATCTGAAGCAAAGAAACAACAGCAGAAATATCATGAGGAACTCAAAGCAGAAATAAGTTCTGAAATAGAAAAAGAACTTTTTCAAGTCATAGGATCTGAAATACCGAAACAAGTCCAGAAATATATGGAGGAAATCCAAATTGGAAGAAACACAGCAGAAAAAGAATTAATAACTACCTCTAAAGAAGACATGGATAAAAAAATTGAAGAGATCAGAAATATGATGGATTCCTTGAATGAGCAATACAGAAAAGAAATAGAGCACATGAAACACAGTCAAAGAGATATAGAAGAACTAAAAATAGCAATCATGAGTCTACAAAACCGTCTGAGTGAAAGCGAAGACAAAGTTTCAGATCTTGAAGATGCTAGAGCAGCTAGTGAAAAGGTGAGAAAGGATCTCTTAAAAACAACGAGAATGCAGGAAAAAATAATCCATCACCTGCAGGATGATGCCAGAATGAACAATGTGAGAATAATTGGTATCAACGAGAATGAAGGAGTCAATACAAATGACATAAAAAGGATTTGGGAAGAAATAATTGCAGAAAACCTCCCAAATATGAGGAAACAATTCAACATTCAGGTCACCGAAACATACGGAGCACCAAATAACCTCAACCCAAGTAAAAACACACCGAGACATATAATAGTTAAGATCGCAGAAATCCAACACAAAAATAATATACTGAAAGCAGCTAGAGAGAAGAAGGAGCTCACATTCAAAGGAAAACCGATCAGAATTATATCCGACTTCTCTACACAAACAATGAAGGCAAGGAGAGCATGGGGCAGAGTTCCTCAAGTCCTACTCGAAAAGAAATTCCAGCCCAGACTACTGTACCCTGCAAAACTCTCTTTCAAATTTGATGGAGAAGTGAAATACTTCCACGACAAAGAACAACTAAAGAATTTCATGATGACAAAGCCATCCTTCCACAGGCTGCTGAAAGACCTTCTAGAGAGAGACCACAATGACCAGAACTCCATGCAAGAGAATGGAAGGAAGCCACTAAACAGGACAGTCAATTAAACACAGGCCACAAAGGAGTAAACAATACCAGGTAAATATCATGACAAACATAAGTCAGCATATTTCAATTATAACCATAAATGTAAATGGACTCAATTCTCCAATTAAGAGAAATAGACGGGCACAGTGGATTAGGAAACAAAATCGAACAATATGCTGTATACAAGAAACACACTTAACACAAAAGGACATTCATCGGCTCAAAATCAAAGGCAGGAAAATAATACTGCATGCACCAGCACCTCAGAAAAAAGCAGGAGTAGCAATTCTGTTCTCAGACAGACTCAACTTCAACCCAAGAATGATTAAACGACACAAAGAAGGCCACTGTATATTGGTCAGGGGAAAAATTCAAGAGCAAGAAGTAACACTCATAAATATCTATGCACAAACACAGGAGCACCCAACTATGTAAGACAAATCTTAAGGGAAATGAAAAACTTCATGTCTAAGAACACAATCTTAACAGGAGATCTTAACACACCCTAATATCAAAAAGATAGGTCAACCAGACAAAAAATTAGCAAAGAAGTAGCAGAACTGAAGAAGAGTTTTGAAAAAATGGACCTGATGGACATATACAGAGGCCAACCACAGCTGAATACACATTTTTTTTCAGCTGCACACGGGTCATTTTCCAAAATAGACCACATACTAGTCCAGAGGTCATGCCTAAGTATATGCAAGAAAATAGAAATTATCCCATGCATACTATCTGACCACAATGCAATGAAATTGAAAATAAATGACAAAAGAAACCAGAAAAACCCGCTAAATTCATGGAAACTAAACAACACCCTACTCAGTATTCCATGGGTCATAGAAGAAATTCAACAAGAAATTCAGCAATATCTACAATTCAATGAAAATTCAAGTACAACTTACCGGAATTTATGGGATGCGATGAAAGCAGTTCTTAGAGGGAAAATAATAGCTATAAACTCACACATTAGGAAAACAGAAAGGGAACAAATTAGCAACTTAAGGTTGCACCTCTGACAACTAGAAAAAGAAGAGCAAACAAAATCCAGAGCGTAAAGATGGGAAGAAATCATAAAGATTAGAGCAGAAATTAACTCAATTGAGATGAAAAAAACACTTCAAAGAATCCACAAATCAAAAATCTGGTTCTTCGAAAAACTAAATAAAGTTGAAAAGCCTCTTGCCAACCTCATCAAAAAGAGGCAAAAGAAAATTCAAGTACAAGCGACAAGGAATGAAAAGGGCGAAATCACCACAGACCCGGTGGAAATTCAGAAGATTATCAATAGTTACTTCGAGAATCTTTACGCTCACAGCATAGAAGACACAGAAGAAATGGACAGATTCCTCGAAAGGTACACATTACCAAAACTGAATCAAGAAGATATTACAACTCTCAATAAGCCGATAACAGCCAACGAAATTCGAAACATAATAAAAAGCCTACCGACAAAGAAAAGTCCAGGGCCTGATGGATTCACAGCTGAATTCTACAAGAAATTTATAGAAGATATAATCCCCACACTCCACAAATTCTTTCACGAAGTTGAAAAGGAAAAAGTCCTCCTAAAATCATTTCTGGAGGCAAGTATAATACTCATTACAAAACCAGGGAAACACACAACCAAAAAGGAGAACTACAGGCCAATCTCCCTCATGAGCATAGATGCAAAAATACTCAACAAAATCATAGCAAATGGAATACAGCAAATCATCAAGAAGATCATACACCATGACAAGGTAGGATTCATCCCAGGGATGCAAGGATGGTTCAATATTCGAAAATCTAAAAATGTAATACACTACATTAATAGACTGAAATCTAAAAACCACATGATCATCTCAATTGATGCAGAGAAAGCTTTTGACAAAGTCCAAAACTCATTCATGTTCAAGGTCCTACAGAAAATTGGAATAGATGGACTCTATCTTAACTTGATGAAAGCCATCTATGACAACCCAAAAGCTCCTATAATCCTAAATGGGGAAAAACTGAAATCTTTTAGTCTTAAATCAGGTACAAGACAAGGATGTCCTCTATCACCCCGCTAATTCAACATACTGTTGGAATCCTTAGCAACAGCCATTAGAAAAGAGGGAGAAATAAAGGGAATAAGAATAGGAAAAGAAGAAATTAAAGTATTACTATTTGCAGACGATATGATACTTTACTTGGAAGACCCCAAAAATTCCACCAAGAAACTACTTGAACTGATAGGGAAATTCAGTAGCATAGCAGGATACAAAATCAGTACGCAGAAGTCAATAGCATTCCTCTATGCAGATCACAAACACACTGAAAGGGAAACAATAGAAGCAATACCTTTCACAATAGCACCGGGGAAAATGAAATACCTTGGGATTCACTTAACCAAGGAAGTCAAAGATCTTTTCAAGGAAAATGACAACACCCTAAGAAAAGAGATTATAGAGGATTTCAGAAAATGGAAAGATATTCCATGCTCCTGGATAGGAAGAACCAACATCGTGAAGATGGCCATAGTCCCAAAATTGCTGTACAGATTTAATGCAATCCCTATCAAACTGCCACCAACATACCTCCCAGATATAGAGAAATCAATCCTAAAATTTATTTGGAACCACAAACCACCTAGAATAGCAAAGGCAATCTTGGACAATAAAGACAAGGCAGGAGGCATCACAATTCCTGATTTGAAATTATACTACAAAGCCACTGTGATAAAATCAACATGGTATTGGCATCAAAATAGATCTGAGGATCAGTGGAATAGATTACAAGATGCAGAGGCATCTACAAAAACACTCAGCCATCTTATCTTCGACAAAGTGGCTATACAAGCTCACTGGAAGAAAGATAGCCTCTTTAACAAATGGTGCTGGAAAACATGGCTTTCTACATGCCGAAAACTAAAACTTGACCCAGCTCTATCATCATGCACTAAGTTAAAGTCAAAATGGTTTAAAGATCTAAACGTTAAAACAGAAACACTCAATCTCCTGGAAGAGAAATTAGGAGCAACTCTTGAAGACATAGGGGTAGGTAAAGAGTTCATGAACAAACATATATTCGCACGGGAAGCTCTTGAAAGAATCAACAAATGGGATCAACTCTTCTTAAAGTACTTGTGCATGTGAAAAGAAATTGTCAACAGAGTGAAAAGACAACCCACAACCTTTGAAAAAATCCTAACTAATAAGCAATCAGACTGAGGTCCACTGTCTAGAATTTGTAAAGAACTAAGATATAACAGGGCCCTCAAATTTAAAGACCCAATTCAGAAATGGGCAGCTGAGATGAATACACACTTCTCAGAGGACGAAATTAAAGAAGCGAACAAATATATGAAAAAATGCTCCAAATCACTAGCCAGTCGTGAAATGCAAATAAAAACAACATTGAAATATCATCTCACTCCAGAAAGAATGGCTATCAAAAGGAAATCAACCAGCAACAAATGTTGGAGAGGGTGTGGAGAAAAGGGAACACTTCTCCACTGCTGTTGGGAATGCAGACTAGTACAACCATTGTGGAGGTCAGTGTGGATACTCCTCAAAAGAGTAGGACTAGAAATTCCATTCAAGCCAGCTATCCCCCTTGTGGGAATTTTCCTAAAGGATTTGGATACATTGTATCATAGAGATATATGTGTACCTATGTTTATAGCAGTGCAATGTGTGATAGCAAAATCTTGGAAACAACCAAGATGTCCATCACATGAGGAACGGTTGAAAAAGATGTGGTATTTCTATACAATGGAGTATTACTCAGCTATTAAGAATGACAAGTTTGAAGCATTTATACTGAAGTGGATGCCACTTGAACATATACTCATAAGTGAAATAAACCAGACACACATGTGTAAATATCGTATAGTCTCCCTAGTATAACAAGCAAAAAGCAGAAATACAAAAGGAAACGTACAACAAGTAAAATCAATTGAGTCAGATGAGGCAAAGTGAATGGCATATGCTGCAAGAAACTAATCAGCTTTTCTTCTGGATCGTTAACAACTTAAGAACACAAGTCAGAGTTGGAGAAATAGAAGAGCCACAAGGCCAGCCAACATTTTGGCCCTAGCTTTTCAAGGTCAGCGAAGACTCAGGACATAGGAGAACCTGTACTGCAACATCATGAGACTCAGGTGAGCTCCAAATTTTCTGAACAAGGAGATTAATGAAGCCACAGAGGAAAGAGATTGAAGTTCTATAGTGTGCTTGGGGAGAGTCACATGAAGAGAAAACTTTCTCTCAGGCTCTCACAGAGAGCAATCTGGTCAAGCATTGGCCGTGACTCATCAACATGGATGACACAGACAAAGGAACTGCAGAATAATATACAGGACTGTAAGATAAACCCTGAGAGGACCTCAATGACCACAGAGGAAATATAACGTTCTTGTGTTGGTTTATAAGTTTTGATCTACCTAGGTCTTAACCATCCAGCAAAAAAGTATAAAAGTATAAAAATGAAGTATACATCGTGAGCCCGTAATATTAAGCTGAGTTGTAAATGGATATGGTCGACAATTTCTTTGAATAATTCCCTATGGTTGCAGAATTCTGGACTGTGTTGCATTGTGGTGTCGAGTTCAAGCACCTAAGGTAGTTGAATGTCAATGGAGTGCCCACTTTTGACAGGTGTAGACAAAGGAAGGGTTGTAGAAAGAAACAATCATGATGTGTGTGTATAGACAGTACAGTTGGGATTGATAACGTTGTGCTTCTACATAATTCTATGAGAGGCAAGATCTGCACTAATCGTGGTTGGACAGGATATTATGTCGGATTTTAGTACTATGGTCATGCACTAGGTAAATAATTATTGAATTTTTGATATAATTCAGGTATAAAAAAAGATAAGTAAGCAACTACACTCTTAATTCACTGATAAGAGATATCTGCTGAAATAATATCTGTAAATGTAATATCATGTATGCACCTTGTACAATACCAAAACGTTATGAAAACAGTTTGCAATGTATTAATTGATTGAATCTGTATGGTTAAGGTGTCTTGAAATTGTCTGATTGACATTTATATTTTAATAAAATAAAAATAAAACAACAACAACAACAACAACAACAACAAAAACTATATCCAGTGAAGGCAACATTAATAGAAATCAAAAGACGAGCTAATGGTATAATATCTGTATTTTAAATTAGTGGTTTCTTTCTAAGATATAGTCTTGCAATTCATCCAGTCATGGTTTTCTTTGCCTAGCTTGAGGGCCCCTGGGTTTTTTGAGCTGCCTTCCCTAAACCTGAGGGTCTTCTGGCTATTCTGAAAATGTAGTGATCAAGCCCCATCATTGCACCTGCTGATAGATAGGAATGTGTTAGTCCTTCTGGCCTCTGCTAGATGGAGGATGTAAAGGTTCTAGAGTGCTGTTGGACTTATAGTCTGCAGTTGTGAGGCTGGCTTCTCCTTTCTGTCCCCAAGCCTTATCATCTTTGATGACCAAGGCAGTTAGCTGTTCCTCACTTTTCTTGCCCTATGCAGTGCAGAAGCAAAATTTAGAATGGGCATTATGTTGATTTGCAATGCCCCTGTGCCAGTGGGCACCATGCATGCAATATGGGCCTGCTTGATGGTGCTCAGGGCAGTGGACCAGTTACACTTGACTAGTGTGAGTCACCTTTATCATCTGGAGCACTGATACTTTGGCGTCAATCTTCTTGCTCACTTGTGAAACAGGTGCTGCTCATCTGATGCGTATGCTTCCTGGTGTGAGGGAGGGGCACCATCTTGTGCGTGGGTGTAGGGGAGTTTTCCTCCCCAGGAACTCTTTTTTAACTACTTTAGATAAAATTTTCAAATAAACTTTTTTTCTGTCTCCATGAAGGCTGTTAAAGGTTCGATACACATAAAACATTTCTTATGTTCTTTGGTTTAAACTCCATGTTGCACATTCTATTTTATTTCTTTTTATCTGTCTCTGTAGGTGCTCTGTTGATGATAATTACAGGAAATACTTTTAGGAAAACAATACTCCACCATTAGCACCGTAGTGCGAAAACATCATTTTTGTTTCGTTTTCTGCTGTCAGTTCTTTTTAGTTGATTTGTTTTTGTGTGATGAAAGATTAGTAAGAGGGATATAATTGTTTATTACATTTTTTGACTTTCTCTCTATGAACAGTGTCAGAAAACCAAACAATCTGAATTAAATAGTTAAGGTATTATTGCAATTCCAATTCCTCGTCATTACATGGGATGTTATGGCCACATCTGACTTACAGTCCTATCTGAATTATACACTTAAATTTGCAATCAGCTTACCATAGTTGAACTGGAAATCGAAGAGAACTTTTTAAAATTGCAAGG
This sequence comes from Ctenomys sociabilis, assembly GCA_004027165.1. Lineage (NCBI taxonomy): Eukaryota > Metazoa > Chordata > Mammalia > Rodentia > Ctenomyidae > Ctenomys > Ctenomys sociabilis. The sequence goes on from PVKA01008622.1 coordinate 37,705, forward strand.
TGTTTTTTCTTGAAGTATGTATCTCAAGACCAATGGCATAGGTTTCATTACTTGTCTGTAATTTTGTTATAAGTTTAATGCTATTTAACTTGAAGTTTATTTTTCCTGAATATAATTTCCTAGTTCTATTGTGTAATTTGTATTCTGTATTCTCAATAATATTTTTATTTGGCAACCATTATAAATTTTCTTTTGTTTGTTATTTTCATCTTGAATGAACTACCTTCCCTTAGGACATGATTTATAGATAAATGAAAGTTCCTCTGGTTTTTAAATTAAGAGCATGAATGAAAATATAAAAGACAACTTCTGTTTGATTCAACTTGGCTGCATGTTGTAGCCTAGCATTTTAAGTACTGTCAATCTTTAGCTAATGTGTAAAACATTTTGTACCATTTGTAATTATCTGGTTCTTACACTATTCTCTCTTCTTTTTATGTATTTGGTACAGGGTCTCACTATGCAGCTTTGGCTCATACTGATCCTCCTGTTTTGAGCCTCTCTGGTGCTGGGATTACAGGCATGCACCACCACACCTGGTCTTTTTTGGCCAGCTCAGAGCTCCTGAAAGCATGGCTGGTACTGCATGTGGGACCAGGGATCCAAGCGTGGTTTCTCTGTTCGTCTAAGCAGGCTCTTCATCTGCTAAGCTATCTTTATTCCCTCTTCTTACAATATTTCTGATTTAGTGGGTGCCTCACATGTTCTGTGAATACTTTGTACTACTTCCCAATATTTGGTCCTTTTTAGTTTTTTTCTTCCTAGTTATTCCTCTTAAAAATCTACCCAGATTCCCTCATATTTCTCATTGCAAATAGGTCTTTTTCTTGGTTATTTTTGTCTTGTTACTGAAACAAAATACCCAATGCCTAAAGTTAATGAATTTCTTTTTATGGAGCTCACAGTTTGTTGAGGTTTCAGTTCATAATCAGCTGGGTCCAAGGCAGGGTTGCATGGCACAGGGGCAACAGTTCAGGGTGCAGAAGACAGCAAGAGCAACACAGCAAAAGTGAAGGGAGCAAGCCTCTTTTCCTGCCTTGTATTGGAAGCAGCCTCTGTTTTCTTAGGTGAATGTAGCACTCAGACCATCTTAGTGCCCTCCTCTCCCACAGGCTTAGGTTGTTTACAAAGTTAGAACCCTAGCCCCCTGATGAGTCCCTTAATTAAGCTTCTAAGCTTCTCAAATTGACAATGAATAAGCCATTGCAACATCCTGGAGTGTAAACAGCCTCCCAAGGGCATGTCCTTTAGCATCCTAGGGTGTAGAACTGCTGAGTTGCTTAAGCTTTTAAACCTCTCAGGTTAAGACAATGAATCAGCCATAACAGTAATTTTCTGTGTTCATCAATATTTACATAACTACCCCACCCCAAGTGTTCTTTCATCATTTGCCCCCCTCATGTCATTTGTCATACTCTACTGTTGCTACCTAACCATATTTAACAGCACTTTGCCTCACTAGAAATCTAAGGAGTAAGAAGGTTCACCTGAGCATTTAAAAAAAAAAAAAGCCTACTGCATTCTTAAAAGTCTTAACACATAATTTAATTCCAGTTCTTGATGAGGTTTCTAAACCTTCAAGAAATAAAACACTAGTAACAAAACTTCATTCCCTTACATGGTAAGTGCAAATTCTCTTTGTGTTTCACCACATCTAAGATCTGATTAATTGTTACACACAACACTGCATTTTCCAATGGAACAAAAGAACACTGCTAGTAAAACTGATCGAAGAGTTTGCTGTCACTTATACTTTGTACTTCAGACTTATTGAAGGACATTTTAAATAACTAATTCAACATAATGTTTTGTTTATCGCCTTAACCTTTAATTTACTTGGCACAAAAAATTAAAAGATGTTTATGCATATTTCAACTTAAAAAAAAATTCCTAGGGCCTTCTATTCATGGTATGATATTGGAGCAGTTAAACTAGTCAGAACTGAGACTACTCTTCCTCTACCAGGTTCTGAATTTTTTATTTTTTAAAATAACCATATTTATTGATACAATTTAGATATCCATGATGAGCACATTTATCATGTCCTTGTACTTGACATATCTTAGTTACTCTTTTTGATTACCAGACCACTCCACTTTCTTCAACTTCCCCTCCCCTCCTTATTTGCAACGCTGTGTTTCTATTTTATCTTTTTTTTCTAATTTTTCCTTTCTTTTCCACTGTGCAATTCCCTTTTCCTTTGAACAATTATTTCACATGTTACATTTTATTTTACACTTTGATTCTTAATTACAACTTCAATTTCTCACCCTCGAGATTGAAATACATATATGTGTCTAATTTATTCCACTTAAAAGAGTATGGCAACAGGGTCCATCCATTTAGCTATAAAATTCTTAAATTTGTCCTTCTTTGTCGATGAGTAATACTCCATTGCATAAGAAAACCTCATCTACTTATCCATTTGTTCCTTAATGGATATTTCAGTTACCTGCAAAATGTATTTTTTACCCAGAAGGTGAACAGTTGGGTCAAATGGGATTTCTATTCCTAATTTTTTGGGGAATCTCCATACTGATCTCTACAGTGACACTGGTCTGTACTCTTACCAACAGTAAGGGTTCCTGTTTCTCGATACCCCGACCAGTATTTGCTGTTTTTGATGATAGGCCTTTCTGGAGTGAGAATCATAACATTTTTTTCATTTGTATCTCTCAAATGACATTGATATTGAACTTTTTTCATGCATTTATTTGGCATTTGAACTTCTTCCTCTGAGAACTGTCTATTTCAAATGCTCATTTGTAAGTTGTGTCTTTAAATTTGGGAGGTCTTAAGTTTTCACTTCTTTATATGTTCTAGATATTAGTTCTCTGTTTGAACAGCAACTAGCTAAGGTTTTCCCCCACTTTTTGGGTTGTCTTTATACTCTGATTTATTTTGCTGTGCAAAGCCTTTTTAATAAGTTATAATCCTAGTTGAGGACTCTTTGTGTCATTTCCTGTACTGTAGAGGTTTAGTTCATGAAGACTTTACCTACACCTATGCGTTCAAAACGTCTCCCTTGAAAATTTCTTCTATTAGAAGATTTAGTGTCTCTGTTTTAATATTTATGTCTTTGATCCATTTTGATTTTAGTTTAGTGAATAGTGAACAGAGTTGATCTAGGTTTGGTGTTCAGCCTATGGAAAGCCAGTTTTTACACCCCCATTTATTAAACAGCCTTTCTTTTTATGGTAAATGTGTTTATCCCTGTTGTCTAAGATAAGATGGCTTAGTGTGTTTGAAGTTCTTTCTGCCTATTCTAATCAGTTCCATTGATTCTCAAGTCTTTTTTTTTGTGGTACTGGGAAGTTTGGTTTTTTGGGTGGGGGTTTAGGAACATACTCTTTTTATCTCAGTAGCTCTGTTGCATAATTTCAAAGCAGATTGTGATATCCTCTTCTTTGTCTTAGTTCCCCAGAATTGTTTTTACTATCCTTAGGCTCTTCCGGTTCCAAATGAATTTTAGGAATGCTTTCTCTAGTTCTGTAAGGTATGATAAAGGTATTTTGGGATTACATTAAATCTATATAACAATTTGTTGAATGGACCATTTTTACTGCGTTGGTTCTTATTACCTGTGAGCAAGGAATTTCCATATTCTGATACCCTCTTTGATCTGCTTTTTCAAAGTACTTTGTTTTTCATTGTAGAAACCTTTTTCTTTTTTGTTAGATTGATTCCTAAATACTTCATTTTTTTTCCTCAATGGTATATTCGTTTTGTTTTGTATTTTAGGGAAGGGTCAACAGAGTGTTCAGGTTCTTTCTACTACAAAGGACTTGTAGTCATCTGGTCAGTTACAGCCTCCCAAGAACTGGGATTACTATCACATGCTACCATGCCAAGTCTCAATCACCATCTCATTGTTCCCCTGGGGAGGGTCTGGCACAGCACACCTGGGGATCAAACTCCAGCCTCTGTGCCTCCTTACAGGTACTTTAATCCACTGAGCTATTTGGCTGGCCTTTCAATGCTATTTTGAAAGGTGGGGGGTCAGGTGTGGGGCAGGAGAGATGGCTCAGTTCAATAAGTGCTTGCCTGGCAAGTGCAGGGGTTTGAGTTCAATCCCCTGTTCCACCAAAAAAAAAAAAAAAAGAAAAAAGGAAAAAAGAGAGGTGTGGTTTCCCTAACTTCTCTTTCAAAGTGTTTGCTATTTATTTTTATTTATTTATTTATTTTGTCTTTTTTTGAGACAGGGTCTCGCTATGCAGTCCAGGCTGGCTTTAAGCTTACTTTGTAGCTCAGGCTGGTCTCGAACTCACAACAATCCTCCTGCCTCAGCCTCCCGAGTGCTGGGATTACAAGCATGCGCCACCACGCCCGGCTGTGTTTGCTATTTATGCATAGGAATGCTATTGGTTTTTGAGTGTTAACTTTGAATCAAGCTATGCAACTGATTCTGGTAAGGACATGTAGAAGCCTTTTGCTGGAATTCTTTGGGATCTTCTATGTACAGTATTATATCATTTGTAAATAGAGATAGTCTAACTTATTTCTTTCCTATCTTTATTGCTTTCATTTATTTCTCTTGTCTAATTTCTCTAGGTAATATTGTCAGAACTATATTGAATAGGAATAATTATAGTTTACATCCTGTGTTGCAGGTAGATGAGTTAGATAGAAATATTACAGGCAGTCAGACAGGGGCAGGCCCTGGAAAGAGATAATGCAGAAGATACCTTACAACTGTGGGAGGGCCACATGCTCCTGCTGTGAGCCACACTTAAAGACAAAACAAATGCTAAGCTTCCTTAATAATAGCAACTGGAATTGATTATTACTCTAAGAAAGCCAGGAAGAATCATTACCTGTTGGCCACCAGATAAGGTAGTGTTTTACATTCATGTCCCCTTGTTTATGTGACTCCCTTCCCCATTTGGTCCCAGACTTAATCAATTTTACCTGAGCAGCAATGGTGCTTGTAATACCATTGGTTGACCATAGTTTTGTTCCACCCCACATCCACCTAAGGGGATTCCCATTATGTCCACCTTAGCCCTACATGGTTTTACACTATAGAAGTCCCTAGTCTTCTAGAGACTGCTTCCTGGACAACTACCCAGTGGGATCCCCTTCCTGTCCGTCTCTTAAACAGGAGCTTTTTTTCCCTCAATAAGTATACTCTGCTTATAACCTCCATTTGCTCCTAAAATTCATTCTTCAGTTTTAGAGAACACAAACTCGTCTGGGTCAAGTCAGGAGATCATTTTTCCCTATGTCATTTGGAACTTCCCTGTATGATTTGGAGGCCACCCACCTGAGATCAATTTTTCTCCCTGTATCACTTGTCTTGGTCTGGGTTATATTGAGAATGTTAGTAAAAATTATGGAGCTCTCATTATTTAATGAGGTAAGGTAATACATGTGTAAATGTAAGTTTTTATGTATGCTGTTGCATTTTTAGCTTTTAGAATATGGCTTTTTAAAAATCTTTTCCATCTCTTTAAATATGTAATATGTTTGGTTCTAAAGCATTTTTAGACATTTTGGCTTATAATCTGATTTCATTGGTCTAGATTTTGTGGTTTGAATCTCATTAATATTGCATTCTTTTTTGGGGATTTAGGACAGGGTGTACAGGGTCTGTAGGGTATCACTGCATAGATTAGACTCATAGGGATCCTCCTGTTTATAGCCTTTAAAGTGCTGGGATCACAAGAGTGTGCCACCCCTGTAATCCAGTCTCAATTGCCATCTCAGCATGCACCAGGGGCAGGGCCAGCACAGCGGGCCCTCAGAATGAACCCCAGGCCCCTGAGTCTGCCTAAGCAGTCACTTTAATACGCTGAGCAATTTGGCCAGCCTTATTAACATTATATCCCATGATTGTATTCTATTTACATTACTTATGGATTTATTTAAGTGATTTTAAATATCCAGTACATTTATTATGGGTAACAAACACAATAGTATGTTAACATTACCTCACATCAAACAGGAGCATCTATAGAGTACAGAACTTTTTTTGGCAGTACTGGGTTATAGTACAGAACTTCTAAAAGTATTTTGTATATCTTATGCTAAATATTACTCAATCTCACTGGAAGCTTTAGAGTAATGTCTGGTTATCTCTCAAACTACATCTATTATTGTTATCAGTATAAAATATTAGAAATATTTTTCTAAAATCAAAATAAGATTTAAAACTTATATTGTGCAAACTAAAGAAAGCCAAATATATTTTATTATAATGCTGTTTTTAGAAGATAGGCTTAAAAAGATTTAAGAAGTGTAATAAATTAATCACTTGTTGAATACAGTTTTAACATACTATAGATTTTTAAAAGTTAAAATCATTAGAGGTAATTGCAGGTATTATGGTTGAACTAGTTCTTTTTCTTTACATTCAGCATAAGCTGCATGCATGCTCAGAAATGGACAAATAAAAGTCTGATTTGTATGTGCCTTTTCTTCAATTTGTTTTTTCTGTCCCTCTATTTTTCATTGTCCTGAAGTTTCTTCTATGTTTACTAGGTGAATAGAAGTATAAAAATAAGCAAAACATGTTCCCTTCCCTAGAGGAGATTCATTTCTTCACTTTCAAATTGAGAAAAATAAGTCCACAGAGGCCAAGAGATTTGCCAATGTGATGTAGTTAATAGGTAGAAGACTTGCGACTGTCCCATATACTGCCAAGTAAATTCCATAAACATGAATACTAATTATGCATCAAATAGTAGTGGATATTGCTAAGCCCCAACTTGATGTTTTTTAAAATCAATTTTATTGAGAGAGGAATAGGAATGAGACAGTTTCAAAACAGGTTAGTAGGACAATAATATAATTATTATTAATTATAATAATTATACATTGTATGTTATTGTCCTCATAGTAGTTATTCAGAGGATAAGATGCAGACATGATGTCTAAACACTATTAGTATAAATCTTTCTCATTGAACTAAGAGAAAGCAGCTTTATATCTATCCTATTCTGTATATACAGATATATGTGTGTGTGTGTGTATATATATATAGTTTTTTTCATTACAAAGTGGACCTTATTTTATATCCCCCTTTTTTGTTAAGTTTTGTCACAGATGGGTTTTTCATTGCCATTCAAATCTTGTTGGTATGTGAATTCAGCAAAATAATCCAATATAGTCCAATAGTCTATAATAGCACTGGGTTAAAGGTCTGGCCAGATAGTTCAGCAGATTAAAGCACCTGTAAGCAGGCTATAGGCTGGGGATTTTATCCATGGGCCTGCTGTGTTGGTCTTGCTCCCGGGGCTCACTAAACAGCAATTGAGACTGGGTTTGGTGGCACATGCTTGTAATCCCAGCTATTGGGTGGTTGTAAACTTGGTGGATCACTAAGAGTCTGATCTAGTAGTGAAACACTGAACATTCTGTAGGCTGTTCCCTAAAATACACACAAAAAACTAGTGGTTTACCTGCAGAACGAGCAATGTCAGAAGTTGTTGACTTGAGCATTTTATGGCTCAGCATGTTAATATGGCTTTACATTTTATACCTGTTTTTATACTTTTCCATTAGATGGTTAAGAAGTATATTCCTCACCCTGTACTTCATTTTATTTGGATTCTTTAAGCACAAGCCTACCGACAAAGAAAAGTCCAGGTCCTGATGGATTCAGAGCTGAGAAATTTATAGAATATATAATCCCTACACTCCACAAACTCTTCCACGAAGTTTAAAAGGAAAATGTCCTCCAAAAATCATTTCTGGAGTCAAGTATAATACTCATTCCAAAACCAGGGAAAGACACAACCAAAAAGGAGAACTACAGGCCAATCTCCCTCATGAACATAGTTGCAAAAATACTCAACAAAATCTTGGCAAATAGAATACAGTAAATCATCAAGAATGTCATACACCATGACCAGGGAGGATTCATCCCAGGGATGCAAGGATGGTTCAATATTCAAAAATCTATAAATGTAATACACTATATTAATATACTGAAATCTAAAAACCACATGATCATCTCAATTGATGCAGAGAAAGCTTTTGAGAAAGTCCAACACTCATTCATATTCAAGGTCCTACAGAAAACTGGAATAGATGGACTCTATGTTAACTTGATAAAAGCCATGTATGACAATCCAAAAACTAATATGATCCTAAATGGGGAAAAACTGAAATCTTTTACTCTTAAATCAGGTACAAGACAAGGATGTCCTCTATCACCCCTCCTATTCAATATAGTTTTGCAATCTTTAGCAACAGCAATTAGAAAATAGGGAGAAATAAAGGGAATAAGAATAGGTAAAGAAGAAGTTTAATTATCACCATTTGCAGATGATTACTTGGAAGACCCCAAAAATTCCAACAAGAAACTCCCCTAACTAATAGGGAAATTCAGTAGCATAGCAGGATATAAAATCAGTACTCAAAAGTCAATAGCATTCCTCTACACAGATAATAAGCACACTGAAAGGGAAACAATAGAAATAATACCTTTTACAATAGCACTGTGGAATATGAAATACCTTGGGATTCACAGTTTTGGTAAGGACTAACCTGACATGCCCATAAACAACAGAACTATTTAAATTAAAGCACTAATTAACTGCTGTTCCCTTTTATGCATATGCAAGCAAATTATATATGTTGGAGCAGAAGAGAGGGAAAGTAAGAAAATGTTAGAAAAGAGAAATTGTGGGAAATTAAACAAAGAATAAGGACCCAAATCAAGTACAATAAAGAAAAAATATTAAAATAAAGTAGAATATAATAGTAAGAAACAAAAAGATCCAAATAAAATAAAAATAAACCAGCAAACCAGGAAACAATCATATGTACAACAGAAACATCTCTTGTACTGCTGCTGTAGTATAGAAGTAGTGCTATTACAGTTTCCTTCGTGCCATAGTAATAATCTGATTGTAAGCAATGAAGCCAGTCTCTCCCCTTTGGATTACCTAATTGGCTTGCTAGGTGTTGTGAGATCTGGTGAGATGGATGAATCTCTGTGTCTGCCTCCGACCTCCCGCTGTGCTGTCCACATTGCTAGTTGCAGGCTTTATCTCAGTTCTAAGGTCAATACACCTGAATTAATTTGGAAGGTATTGTACACCAGTTTTCCCAACACATGTTTCTCTTTCTACTTCTACTAGGAATTGCTCACTCCTGCCCATTTACCTTCAGGAACATTCCATGGCTGTCTTCGTGTTTTGCTTCCACAGATGTTTTGCTCGGTGCATTTTTAAAAGCCTTGTAACCTCATAGTCACTTTGTGATGTTCAGTCCACAATACTTTTATATTCTCGTGGCTAAAAAGCCCTTGTTTCTGACCAGTGGCCCTGATAACAAACTCCTGGATTGACAGCCTCTTTTGCCTGTGTAAGCTCATGGCAATACACAGGATCTCACACTCTCTCAAATATTACTAGCATTTGCAAAGGCAATAGAAGAACATTTGCTCTGGTCTTGCTCTGATCAATCTCTCTGTCCTCCTAGTGTGCAGTGATCCTATCCATGGTTCTCTCCTGGTGAGTTCTATGTTGCCTATAGCTTATTCCAATCCTATGACAAATCATCCATCTTTACTGCCATTTGGAAGGTTTTGCTAACTTTTAATGGAGTTTTTAATTCCATATAAATCTCTTTGAATCATCTTCATGTATTCCTATATTTCCTATTTCATTCCTATATTTCTATTTCTTTCCTGTATTGCTTACTCAAGGTTTCCATCAATTTTCTGTTCTCTATTTTTTTTACCAGTGTTTTATTTGGAAGTGATTGTAATTTTTTCATTATTGTTATCATTTATATTTTTACCTGTGACATTATCTGTGATCTGATTTCCTCTATACCCTTCTGCAATTGTTTCTTTACTTCCGTTGCTATTATTTCAGAGGTTTCAGGTGTGTGACTTCCAATTTGTTCTGTGCTGATGTCTCCTGGGCTTGTTCTGGGTGGTCTGAGGGCCAGAGATTGCATTTCGCTCCTTCTTTTTGTCATTTTCTATTTCAGAGAGATCTCTTTATTTTGATTTCTATATCTTTTTGTGAAATTTTGATTGTATTTAGCTGTATGTCTGTAGTCAGAAGTTCACTGCAAGGAATTTCGTTTTTATGCATCTCTCCTGCGTCAATGATTCTTGTTTTATGTATGTCCTTAGATTTTGCCTCCTTTTTAATTGGGAGTGAGATATTGGTCTCCATTTGGCATTGTCCTCTGTCCTTTAGTGTAGCGCTTTGGTGAGATTATTACCCAAGCACCTCCTGATATTTTTACCCAAGGGAGAACATGTGGTTAAGGAAGATGTGGTTTCCTATTTACAGCAGTATAATTAGTAATAAGAATAACAGCTATTGAAATTTAGACATTGATGAAATTTTGTAACTAATGGATTTGTACTTTGTACCATATGAGCAAACATTATATCTGTATAACAAAGCAGATCTTAAATTGGGAATTTGTTTTTATTTTAGTTTCCCTGAGTTCTATCTTGACACCTCCCCTTCGTGCACTTGGAGTTTTCAAGGCAGACTAGTTCACCCCAGTTACCCGCTGCTACCTCTGTGCTGCACGGATGCTCCTATAGTTCTGGGCCATGGTCTGAGCTTGGCTGGGCCCATCAGTACACCTTAGCTCACTATATCTAGATCTACTAAACTCAAACTCTCTTGGCTGGACCTGTCTTCGGTCTGGTTCCTGTGTTCAGTTCCTTCCAGCTGAGCCCTGTCCAATTGGACTGCTGGGCTCTGCTGGCTGCCTGTCCTAAGGCTTGTTCCTGGTAAGCCTGCTGAGGTACAGAATCTATTTTTGTATTTTTTATTCTTAAAATATTTATTTATTTGTTTAAATATAGGTTCTTGCTACACAGCTCAGACTTACAGTGTTTCTCTTGTCGCAGATTTCTGAGTACTGATTACAGGTGTACACCACCATATCCTGTTTTTTTGTGGCTAGAATGGTATATCTGCAGTTCCTGGGATTGAACACTAGTCATTGTGTTTGCCAGGCAGGTGCTTAGACCACTGAGCTATCTCCCCAGTCCCTTATTTTTCTCTCTTAAAACTCCAAAAGCTTGTCTTTAATTCAGAGTTCTTGGCTTCCATATGATGAGGCAATTTTGAAGACTTCATGAATTTTTTGGATAGGTAGTTGCCCTGTTTTATACAAAGTGGGCTTGGAGAATATGGAGAGTATGGTGCAATAAACCCATAATTAATGTAGGACTCTTGGTATTTTATTGTAAATGCAGCTCTCATTTTGTTCATGATCATAGAGTCTTCTGTTTTCTCATTAGGTCATTCCCCCTTACAAAGAAGATACCTAATTACATTTGTTTTCAATTATTTTGGCTAGGATTTGCTTGTGAGCTCATGAAAACTGTGATTCATATAAATGTACAATGCAGGAACGAGGCAGAAAATAAAAAATGAGTGGGCCACACATGGACTAATATAAGTATTGCATTCTAAGGTAAAGCCTGTCACGAGATGCACCTACACAATTGAAGCATTTTGACTCAATTTTCACTACAAGTTCTGATACCAGATACAGCCTAATTATCAATTAGTACTTGTTGATAGGTTTTTCATATAAGTCTGCAAGAAACTGATTCATTATTGCCTCTGCAAGTCAAACATCTTTGCTAATGTTAGTCTGTATTTGTAAGTGCTCCTCAGTATCACTAGCTTTGCTCTACCTCAGATCATCAAACATTAGATTCTCAAAGAAGTATACAACTTAGATCATTCACATGGGTAGTTTAAAACAGGAGTTGTGCTCTTATGAGAATCTAATGGTACTACTGATCTGATGGTGTTTGGAGCTCAGACCATACTCTAAGCAATGAGGAGACAATATAAACACAAATGAAGCTTTGTTCCCCCTGAATATTATCTCCTGCTGCGTGGCCCAGTTACTAACAGCCAATGAATGAACCTATCGAATCCCTGTCCTACATCACAAGCTCTTAGTATATAGTACAGACATTCTTGGAGCAGAGATGCTTTATGCATGGCCTTGACAGTCAACTATTGTTGCAGTGATACTGCATAAAAGCTGCCCATTCTCACTAGCTTGAAATAGTAATCACTTTTGTCCTTTCTATGTTTGTAGCTTCTTTGGAGATTGATTAATCTATATTTCCTCAGCTGGCTTGGTTGCTAAGCTGTAGGTTGAATCCATGTCTACCCTACTTACCTCTCATCTTTCTTGGAGTAAAAGGTTACCTGGTAGATTTTGTTTTCATGGTGATGGTATCACTGCAATAGGACTGAACAGAAATATGTATGCAGTGGTCTTTAGAAATTGTATCATATCACTTACATTTGCTATGGCAAATCACATGACCAAGGCTGATACAAATGGAGCAAGGAGATATTCTTTGCTGATGGTAGGAGTAAGTACATAATCATTTGGCAAAGGCTATGAATTAAAAAATGGGAGAACTAGGAACTCTGGTGTTGTTCATCAGTTGGAATCTATGGAGACCATAAAACCTCTGAAGTTGTTTAATAAACTGTTGTTTCACATAGAAGAAGCTTGTTCTTATTGTTCATCTGTCTGAAGGACAAAAATGGATTCAAATCTTTTCTGTGTGATAACTACTATGTGCTTTTGTTATTGCTTTGTATATTCAACAATATTAATTCATCCATATTAGTGATCCTGTATTATGTATTTGCCAAATTTTAGGTCACTGTGAAGGATCAGTTCCTTCATAACAAGTTTGTATTTTAAGAGCATGATTGATTTGGCAGATGGTGATCAGGATTAGTTTTTCTATACCTGGAACTTAGAAGTGATTATTATCTAAGTGATGTGTTCATGAATAGATCATGAGAGCATATAGTAAGAATGACGACATTAAAACAAAAGCTTTGATTCAAATTCGCACTTTGTAATTCACCACTTGTGTGATCACTGGCATTTAATTAAGGCTCTATGCATTTCAGTTTAGTAATCCATACATACAGGTGACATTTCCCATGCTACAGGGTTATTGTGAGAATGAAAGGAGACAGAATATTTATTTGTCAATATTACTCACAAGTTAGGATTTGCATAAATGCTAATATGCCATCTGTATGATTTCCTATGTTCCAGTAATGTTTTAATGGGAATAATAATAATTCCTATGATTTTCTAAGTTTAAGGAGCCTAAAATAACATTAAAAATAATAGAGAAACACGCAGAGTATTGGCTCAGTAGAAAAAGGTTCCCTGGCAAATGCAAGGGCTTGAGTTCAATCCCTGGTTCTGTCAAAAAATAAAAAATAAGAAAAATGGTATAGAATTTCAAACTAAGATGATAAACAATTAACAATGGTTGTTATTTTACACATTGTTATATTTAATGTAGTTGTTCAGATTACCAGATATAGGCATACAAAATTGATCACGTAGGCATTTACTGTTCCGTTCAACAAAGCAATAGAAATAGGTAGTAATTTTATCTCAGCTGTTTTGTATACATATATATTTTCTTTTCTTTTTTTTCCTTTCCCAAGTTGTTCCTTTTTGAGCAGTTTCTTTCTCTTTCATTTTATTGTCTCCCTAGTGTTAAGAAAGGGAAAGCGTAAATAAAATCTAGAAGTTACAATAGATGTTATGTAAGGGAAATGCCTTTGTTATTTTTCTGTAATATGACAAACGTCTTTCACTCTATGACATGTCAATAAAGAAGCTTCTTAAGTTTCTTATTACTCTTTTGGGTTTCTATTATCCAATTCTATATATAAGATTAACCTACATTTTTATGATTCAGTATTTTTATAATGCTGAGAATATTACAAAAGCATCTTATTAGCATCTTGTGTTTTGAAAGAATGCTAAGGTCAAAAGGATGTTGAACTTTATATTCCTCATCATTTCTGAACTTTGACATGATATACAGAGGAGGTGAACAGCATTGTAGAAAGAAAAGAACATTTTGACCAAGTTGATTAAGCCATAATGGAAAAAGTTCTGAGATTTTACCTTTTGAAAATTGCCAGTTAACAACTAAATTATATCAACTGAGACAACTATTTTATTCTTTGAACTCTGGCACAGATTGAGTGGGTCCTCATTTGGAAGGAAAAAAATTTTCTTTCTATGTTACTAGGGATGGGTTTACTTTAAATCCTATTCCAGCCATTAAAAATGCTGTTCACTTTGATGATTTTTATCTGGATTAAAAAATGCATGCATGCCACGGTATCTAGATATTATTTATTGACAATCCACTCAGCTTTAAGTCAAATAGATTACTTATTTAGCAATGAGTGACATTTCAATTCTAGAGTGCTAATTGTAAGGGACTTGGTTGACAAATGGCTCCACACACAAACTTTCCACTGCGAAACAAAAAACGATTTGCTCAATGTTCATAACTTTTTTCAATAGTCACTCAAAATGACTCGAAAGAACCAATTTGGGCAACGGATACTCAGTCTATCTGCCACTATTTCTCAGAAGACATGCTGTGCCTGTGTTAGTGTATTAAAACCTTTGTTATTGTCCTTTTATTTTTCCTATTGTTTGTATAAAATATTGTAAACATGGCTTCAAAGAAAGGTACAGATACTAGCAACACAGCTAAGAGGAAAACTGTGAGAACCACAATAGAGTTAAAAAATGAAATAATTGAAAAATTAAAAGTCTTGTTGGCCTGGTATCACATAGCTGTAATCCAAGCACTTGGCAGCTGAGGCAGGAAGACTGCTGTTAATTTGAGTCCACCATAGGCTACAAACGAGTTCAAAGCTATCTTGAAATGCATAATGAAACTCTATTTCAAAAAGATAAAAAAATGTGTAAATGTCATATAGTCTCCCTAATATAACAAGCGAAAAGAAGAAATACAAAAGGAAATGTACAACAAGTAAAATCAATTGAGTCAGATAAGGCAAAGTGAATGGTATATGCTGCAGGATACTAATCAGCTTTTCTTCTGGATGGTTAACAACCTAAGATCACAAGTCAGAGTTGGAGAAATAGAACAGCCACAAGGCCAGCCAACATTTTGTCCCTAGCCTTTCAAGGTCAGTGAAGACTCAGGACATAGGAGAACCTGTACTGAAACATCATGAAACTCAGGTGAGCTCCAAATTTTCTGAACAAGGAGATTATGGAGCCACAGAGGAAAGAGATTGAAGTTCTAAAGTGTGCCTGGGGAGAGTCACATGAAGAGAAAACTTTCTCTCAAGCTCTCACAGAGAGCAATCTGGTCAAGCATTGGCCGCGACTCATCCACATGGATGACACAGACAAAAGAACTACAGAATAATGTAGAGGACTACAAGATAAACCCTGAGAGGACTTCAATGACCACATAGGAAATACAAAGTTCTTGTTTTGGTATATAAGTCTTGATCTACCTAGGTCTTAACCATCCAGCAGAAAAGTATAAAAATGAAGTATACATCGTGAGCCCATAATATTAAGCTGAGCTGTAAATGAATATGGTCGACAATTTCTTTGAATAAGTCACTATGGTTGCAGAATGCTGGACTGTGTTGGATTGTGTTGTCGAGTGCAAGCACCTAAGTTAGTTGAATGTCAACGGAGTGCCCACTTTTGACAGGTGTAGACAAAGGAAGGGTTGTAGAAAGAAAAAATCATGATGTGTGTGTATAAACAGTACAGTTGGGATAGATAACATAATCCTATGAGAGGCAAGATCTGCACTAATGGTGGTTGGACAGGATATTATGTCGGATTTTAGTACTATGGTCATCCACTAGGTAAATAATTATTGAATTTTTGATATAATTCAGGTATAAAAAAAGATAAGTAAGCAACTATACTCTTAACTCACTGATAAGAGATATCTGCTAAAATAATATCTGTAAATATAGTATCATGTATGCACCTTGTACAATACCAAAACATTATGAAAACAGTTTACAATGTAATAATTCATCGAATCTGTATGGTTAAGGTATCTTGAAACTGTCTGATTGACACTTGTATTTTAATAAAATGAAAATAAATGAAAAAATAAAAAAATAAAATTAAAAAAAAGATAAAAAAAATGTAGAAGTCCTAGAAAATAAATTTATGAGTATAATTTTGTAGCTTCAGAACCAATAATTTGATTTTCCGTTATTTCTATGAGCAAATTTTGTTTAATTTTCAAATTTTTGGTTTTCAGATAGAAATTTGGAATAAATAGATTTTTATAGCTGAGTTATCACTGCATAATTAATGAGTAATTTTTAATGATACGTTTTATTTTATATGGATTTGTGTATTTTTAGAAACACTATTAGTCATTTGTAAGAATTCCTAGCTTGGTCAACAAAATTAATACAAGACTAAATTTATAAGCTTGCTTGTTATAAGTTTGAAATCATTTTATGTAGTATTCATTAAACTTAAATTCTAACAAAAAAGACAATAAGCACAAAAGTAAGGAAAAGCATTATGAATGGTGGTAAATGTTCTTAAGGAAATTACTTGATAATAAGGTAAAATATTATGCACAACAAACTCTTTGAAATAATATATTCAATTCATTAATATCTTTAATATTTAAAATGATATGTATTCATTTATTTTAATTAGTATTTACCTGATCCACCGGACGCTGTCCCATTGAGTGTGTGGGAGAACTTTGGGCTTCACAGCATGCTGGGCCGTCCAGATCCCTGGCCCCCAAGACCTGCAGGTGGGATCCACCCCATCCCAGCCTGCCCTGCAACTCCATGGAGACTCTGCCCCCAAGCCTGCCCAGTGAGTGAGAATTTTTGTGACTCTTCCACCAACTGATCCAACCTAACAAAGCCCAGTAAGTGTGTGGGAGATCTTCCGTGACCCACCGTGCTCCCTGGTCCAGGGGTACAACAGAGGGGAACCACAGGCTTACAGTTGTGCCAGAATGACTGCAGCAAAAAAGAGCTAAAAAAAAATAGCTAGATCCACACCAGGCATAACTTGATATTCTCAAACTTAATAGATCGGCATTCGAATCTCATTACGTGCTAAGATTGTAATAGTACCAAAGCACTGTACCAAAGATCAGAGGTCAGTGCTATACAAAATGACAAAGACGAGGAGAAAAATGCAATCTCAGGCCTCCACCCCAACAATGATAAATTCAGAGGACACAAGCTCTGCTTAAATGAACGAATTAACAGAGTTGGAAGCAAAGAAATAACAGCAGAAAGGTATAGAGGAACTCACACCAGAATTAACACATGAAATAGAAAAAGAAATATTTCAATACATAGCATCTGAAGTAATGAATCAAATCCAGAAATGTATGAGAGAAATCCAATGCCCATTCAGAACAAGTGCTGCAAACACTGTTTCAGCTGAAACATAGGAACTAACAGCGTCTCAAGCAAAGAAACAACAGCAGAATGGTAAAGAGGAACTCACAGCAGAAATAATTTCTGAAATAAAACAAAATTTTAAAAATCATAGGATCTGAAGTGGGCCATCCATTCTGGAAATATATAGAGGAAACCCAATTTGGAAAAATCTCTGCAGTAAAAGAATTAATAGCTTCCTCTAAAGAAGACATTGATAAAAAAAAATGCAGGAGATTAGAACTATGACAGATTCTCAAATGACCAATATAGGAAAGAAATAGATCACATGAAGAAGAGTCAAAAAGATATACAAGAATTTAAAATCTCAATTACCGTTTGAGTGAAAGTGAAGACAGAGTTTCAGATCTTGAAGATAGATGCTGGTGCAGCTAGTGAAAAGGTGAGAAAGGATCTTTTATAAACAAAGACGATGCAGGAAAAAATAATCTATCACCTGCAACATAATGCAAAGATGGACAATGTGAGATTAATAGGCATCAATGAGAAAGAAGGAGTCAATAAAAAGGATATAAAAAGAATATTGGCAGAATAGCAGAAAACTTCCCAAATATGAGGAAACAATCAGGTAACCGAAGCATACAGAACACCAAATAAATTCAACCCAACTAAAAACACATTGAGACATATAATAGTGAAGATCCCAGAAATCCAACACAAGGATAATATTCTGAAAGCTGCTAGAGAAAGGAAGAAGTTCATATTCAAAGAAAAACCCATCAGAATTACAGCCGGAGAGCATGGAGCAGAATTCTTCAAGTCATGTATGAAAACAAACTCTAGCCCAGACTATTATACCCTGCAAAATTCACTTTCAAGTTTGATGGGGAAGTGAATCACTTGCATGAAAAAGTATAAATAAAGAATTTCATGATGACAAACCCATCCCTACACAGGCTGCTGAAAGATATTCTAGAGAGGGACCACAATGACCAGCACACCACCAATGAAAACAGAAAGAAACCGCTAAATAGGGCAAAGAGTTAAGCTCAGGACAAAAAGGAGAAACCAACAGCCAGTAAATAACATGCCAATCATAAGTCAACACATCTCAATTAAAACCGTTAACATAAATGGACTCAATTCATGAATTAAGAGAAATAGCCTGGCACAGTGGATTAGGAAACAAAATCCAACAATATGCGGTGTATAAGAAAAACATTTAACTCATAAATGAATTCATAGGATGAAAGTGAAAAGATGGACAACAATGCTACATGCCCCAAATCCTCAGAAAAAAGCCAGCGTAGCAATCCTGTTCTTAGACAATCTCAAATTCAATAAGGAATGATCAAATGAAATAAAGAAGGCCACTATATACTAGTTAGTGGAAAAATTCAAGAGGAAGAGGTAACACTCATATCTATGCACCAAATACAGGAGCACCCAACTATGTAAGACAAATATTAATGAACATGAAAAATCTAATATCCCAGACCATAATCTTAACAGCAGAACTTAACACCAAATTATCCCAAAAATATAGGCCAGCCAGAAAAAAAAAAATTAACAAGGAAGTAGCAGAAGTGAATCACAGCTTGGAACAAGTGGACCTGGTGGACATATACTGAATGTTCCACCCAACCACAGTGGAATACACATTTTTTTCAGCTGCACACCGGTCATTTCTAAAATAGATCACATACTCATCCATAGGTCATGCTTAAGTATATATAAAACAACAGAAATTATCTCATGCATATTATGTGACCACAATGCAATGAAACTGGAACTAAATGAAAAAAAGAAACCAGAAAAACCTTCTGACTACATGGAAATTAAAGAATACCCTACTCAACAATCAATGGATCACAGAACAAATTAAACAAGAAATTCAAAATATCTATAATTCAATGAAATTTGAACCACAACTTATTGGAATTTATGGGATGCGCTGAATGCAGTTCTTAGAGGGTATGAACTCACACATTAGGAAAACAAAACAGGAACAAATAAACACCCTAATGTTGCACCTCCAACATCTAGAAAAGGAAGAGCAATCCAAATCCAGGGCCCAAAGATGGGAATAAATGATAAAGACTAGAGCAGAATTAATTCAGTTGAGATGAAGAAAACAGTGCAATGAATTAATGAATCAAAAAGCTGGGTCTTTGAAAGACTAAATAAAATCAATAAGTCCCTAGCTATCCTGATCAAAAAAAGGAAAGAAAAAATTCAAATGCATGCAATAAAGAATGAAAAGGGTGGATAAGGCAAAGTGAATGGCATATGCTGCAGGATACTAATTAGATTTTCTTCTGGATGGTTAACAACCTAAGTTCACAGATCAAAGTTGGAGAAATAGAAGAGCCACAAGGCCAGCCAACATTTTGGCCCTAGCCTTTCAAGGTCAGCAAAGACTCAGGACATAGGAGAACCTGTACTGTAACATCATGAAACTCAGTTGAGCTCCAAATTTTCTGAACAAGGGGATTATGGAGCCACAGATGAAAGAGATCGAAGTTCTGTAAGGTGCCTGGGGAGAGTCACATGGGGAGAAAACTTTTTCTCAGGCTCTCACAGAGAGCAAACTGGTCAAGCATTGGCCGTGACTCATCCACATGGATGACAAAGACAAAGGATCTACAGAATAAGGTACAGGACTACAAGAAAAACCCTGAGGGGACTTCACTGACCTCTTAAGAAATATAAAGTACATGTGTTGGTATATAAGTCTTGCTCTATCTAGGTCTTAACCATCTAGCAGAAAAGTATAAAAATGAAGTATGTATCGCGAGGCCATAATATTAAGTTGAGCTGTAAATGACTATGGTCGACAACATCTTCGGATAACTCACTATTGTTGTGGAATGCTAGAATGTGTTGGATTTTGTTGTCGAGTAATGGAGTGCCCATCTCTGACAGGTGTAGAGCAAGGAAGGGGTATAGAATGGAAGAATCATGATGTGTATGTATGGGAAGAATCATGATGTATATGTGTGGACAGTACAGTTGGGATTGATAATGTTGTGCTTCTACATAATTCTATGAGCAGTAAGATTTGCACTAATGGTGGTTGGACAGGATATTATGTCGGCTTCTAGTACTATGGACAACTGCTAGGAAAATAACAAGGTAGAAAGTATTAATTATTGAATCTTTGATTTAATTCTGGTATAAAAATTAAGATACGTAAACAGCTACAGTCTCTTAATTCACTGATAAGAGACATATGGTATGATAATGTCTGTAAGCATAATACCATGTTTACAACTTTTATGATACCAAAACATTATGAAAACAGTTTGCAATGTATTAATTTATGAAATCCATCTTGTGAAGGTATCTTAAAACTGTCTCATAGATATTTGTACTTCAGTAAAACAAAAGTAAAATAAAAAAAGTGAAAAGTGTGAAATCACCACAGACCCAGTGGAAATTCAGAAGATTATCAATAGGTACTTTGAGAAACTTTACACTTGCACAATGGAAGACACAGAAGAAATGGACAGATTCCTTGAAAGGTACAAATTACCAAAACTGAATGCAGAAGATATAACAACTTTCAATAAACCAATAATAGACAATGAAATATGAAACATAATAAAAAGCCTACTGACAAACAAAAGTCCAGGTCCTGATGGATTCATAGCTGAATTCTACAAGAAAATTATAGAATATATAATCTCTATACTCCTCAACCTCTTAAATGACATTGAAAGCGAAGTAGTCCTCCCAAAATCATTTCTGGGAGCAAGTATTATACTGATTCCAAAACCAGGGAAAGACAACCAAAAAAGAGAACTACAGGCCAGTGTCCCTCATGAACATAGATGAAAAAAACACTCAGTACAATCCTAGCAAATAGAATATAGCAAATTGTCAAGAAGATCATACACCATGACCAGGTAGGATTCATCCCAAGGATGTTTCAATATTCAAAAATCTATAAATTTAATACACTATATTAACAGACTCAAATCTAAAAACCACATGATCATCTCCATTGATGTTGAAAAAGCATTTGACAAAGTCCGACACTCATTCATATATAATATCATACAGAAAATTGGAATAGATGGCCTCTACCTCAATTAGGTAAAGGCCATGTATGACAACCCAACGGGTAATATAATTCTAAATAGGGAAAAACTGAAATCTTTTACTCTTAGATCAGGTACAAGATAAGGATGTCCTCTATCACCCCTCCTATCCAGTATAGTTTTGGAATCATTAGATCTAGCCGTTAGACAAGAGGGAAAAATAAATGGAATAAGAATAGGTAAAGAATAAGTTAAATTATCACCATTTGCAGATGACATAATACTTTACTTGGAAGACCCAAAAAACTCCACCAAGTAGCTACTAGAATTGACAGACCAATTCAGTAGCGTAGCAGGATGCAAAGTCAATACTCAGAAGTCAATAGCATTCTGCTACACAGAAAACAAACACAGTGAGAGGGAAACCATGGAAACAATATGTTTTACGGTAGCAGAGTGGAAAATAAAATACCTTGGAATTCACATAACCAAGGAAGTCAAAGATCTTTTCACAGAAAATTACAACACACTAAGAAAAGAGATCATAGAGGTTTTCCGAAAATGGAAAGATATTCCCTACACCTGGATAGGAAGAACCAACATCATGAAGATGGCCATACTCCCAAAAGTGTTGTACAAATTTAACATTAATCCGTACCAAACTGCAACCAGCATACCTCCCAGACCTAGAGAAATCATTCCTTAAATTGTATTTGGAACCAGAAAAGACCTACAGTAGCAAACCCAATCGTGGCCAACAAAGACAAGGCAAGATGCATCACAATTCCTGACATAATTATACTACAAAGCCACTGTTATAAAATCACCATGGTATTGGCAACAATATAGTCCTGAGAATCAATGGAATAGATGAGAAGATGAGGAAGCCTTTATGAACACACTCAGCCACCTGATCTTTGACAAACGGGCAAAACTTGCTTCCTGGAAGAAAGATAGCCTCTTTAACAAATGGTGCTGGAAAAACTGGCTTTCTACATGTCGAAAACAAAAACTTGACCCAGCTCTATCACCATGCACTAAGCTAAAGTCAAAATGGCTTAAAGATTTAAACATTATGACAGAAACAATCTCCTGGAAGAGAAAATAGGAGGAACTCTGGAAGACATAGGGTAGTCAAAGAGTTCAGGAGCAAACATGTATTCAAACGGTAAACACTTGGAAGAACAGACAACTGGGATCACCTCTTCTTGAGGCATGTATGCACATCAAAAGAAATTGTCAACAAAGTGAAAAGACAACTCAAAAATATCGAAAAATATTTAACGAAGAAGCACTTAGACAGAGGTCTGGTCTCTAGAATTTACAAAGAACTAAGATACATTAGAGCCCTCATATTTAGAGACCCAGTGCAGAAATTGCCATCTGAGATGAATACACACTTCTCAGAGGATGAAATTAAAGCAGCAAATAAATAGCCATCCATAAAATGCAAGTTAAAACAACATTGAAATATCATCTCACTCCAGAAAGAATGGCTGTCATAAGGAACTTAACCAAAAACAAATGTTGGAGAGGTTGTGGTGAATAGGGAACACTTGTCTACTGCTTGTGGAAATGTAGACTGGTACAATCATTGTGGAGGTCAGTGTGGAGACTCCTCAAAAGAGTAGGACTGGAAATCCCATTCAAGCCAGTTATCCCCCTACTGTGAATTTTTCCAAAGGAACTGAAAACATCATATCATGGTGATATATGTCTACCTATGTTCATAGTGGCACAATTTTTGATAGCCAAATCTTCGAAACAACCAAGATGCCCATCAAATGAGGAATGGTTAAAAAAGATATGTTATTTTTATATAATGGAGTATTACTCAGCTACAAAGAATGATAAATTTGAATCATTTGTATTTAAGTGGATACCACTTGAACATACACCAGAACATATACCATTTTCACAAGTGTGAAGTAAATCAGACACACATGTGCAAATATCATACAGTCTCCCTAGCATAAGAAAACAAAAGAAGAAATACAAAAAGAAACGTATAACAACAACTAAACAGAACTTAGATAATGTGAACTGAACTGCATTGGTTTCAGGGTAATAATGAGATTCTCTTCTTGATGGGAAACAACCTCAGTTTGCAGATCAAAAATTGGAGAAATGGAAGGGCTCCAAGTTCACCCCACATTTTGGCTCTAGCCTTTCAAGGTCAGGGAAGATTCAGGACAAGGGAGATCCTGTACTGTAACATCATGGAACTCAGTTTTGCCCCAAATTTTATGATCTAGGAGATTATGGAGCCAGAGAGGAATGTGATCGGTGATCTATAGTGTGCCTATGGAGAGTCACATGGAGAGAAAACTTTCTCTCATGCTTTCACAGAGAGAAAACTGGTCAAACAATATCTGTGACTCATCCATAAGGCTTACACTAACAAAGGATCTTCAAGGTAAGTTCTGGGGTTACAAGATAAACCCTTAGGGGACTTGGCTGACATAATCAGAAAGAAAAGTTACTGTGTTATATAGGTCTTGCTTTATCTTGGTCCTAACCATCCAGCAGAAAAGTATAAAAACGAGTTATATAAAATAAGGACATATTATTAAGCTGAGCTGTAAATGGCTCTCGTCAACAACTTCTTTGGATATTTTGAACTCCTGGCCTGTATTGTATTGTTTCACTGAATTCTGTCTCCTATGATAATTGAATGACCATAGAATACCTGTCTTTGATAGGACTAAATAACAAAAAAAGGGGGAAACAAAGGAAGAACCATTTTGTGTTTGTGTAAACAGCACAGTTAGGATAAATATGCACTTCTTATCTGTAATTCTATGAGAAGAAAGATTTGCACTAATATTGTTTTAGAGTATATCCTGTCAGCTTCTTGTACTATGGATAACCAATAGAAAGATAACAATTTAAAATGTATTAATTATTGAAACTGTACTATAAATCAGCTTTTCAAAAAGATAAGTAGATAGCTACATTCTCTTAATTCATTGATTAGAGGCATGTGGTCTAATAGTGGTTGTAAACTGAATATCATGTATTCACTTTGTACAACAAAAAATCACTATGAAAACTATATGCAATGTATTAATTATTGAATCTGTCCTACTAATTTGATTTGAAACTGTATCATTTTATTCAATAAAATAAAATAAAAATTATTATTTAATTTAACTGTTATTTAGAAATTAAAATTTTCAGCCTAAACTTTGCCTTCTAAACTGTTACTTTGCTGAATTCTTGCAATTACAGTATTTAGATGACAATGGAATACCCATCCATGACAGGACCAAACAAAAAAGGGGCTACAATGGAATGTCCATTTTGTTATTTGTATAGACAGAATAGTCAGGATATATATATAGCTACTCTTGCTTAATTCAATGAGAAGAAAGATTTGTTCTTCTAGTGTTTGGACAGTATCTTCTGTCTGCATCTTGTAGTATGGATAACCACTAATAAGATAACAATGTAAAATGTATTAATTATTGAAACTCTCCTATAATTAGTTTTGATACTCTCATTTATATTTGTTTCTCAATAAAATAAAGATTAAAAAATAATAATAAAAAATAAACTGTCACTTATTTTCCTTAGGTGGGACGTTTTGAAGTAGATGGTGTTAATTATAGTATCGAATGCTGTTTATTCCATTCTGCATTTGTTATTGTGAATCTTAAAAAGTGAGAAAGTAAGCTATTTTAAGTTCTGTTACTTAGGAAAAGACACACTGATTGTTAAAAAAAGTTATTTAAGTATCATTAGGTCATTAAGACAACATACTAGGTTGGATAATATCTTATCTCTTTTCTTTAACCGCTCTTGTTTTACCCAAGATTACAATTTTTTTTTTTTTTTAATGAGAAAACTGCTAAAGTAAATCCCCTTAAGGCTTTTCATGAAAATGACCTCTGGCAATAGAATTTTCAACACCACAGCAAAATCTAAAGTATTAATTTCCTTGAGTGCTGGGTGAGCTGGCTTGTAATACAGGAAAATAGTGGTTACCCTTTAGATTTTTTGACTCTTTCTTGGAAGGCAAGTATATTACTCCTGTTTTATAGGTAATGATAATGATACATGGAAAGATAAGTGGTACTCTATTTCCGATTATACACCCAGTGGAGATCAAAGCTGAACTTAAAATTTGGATCATTCTGGTTCTAAATGTTTAACTATAATTTATATTGTTAAGTCGAACACGAATTTGGGGCTGGAAAGCTACCTAAAACTTAACAGTTTTGCCTTTCATTTGCAAATATTCTCCTATATATATTATGTCATGCATCCAATTAATAGTCATTGTTGACAGGCATTGTGTAAATTGTCTATTTTTATATTAACGTGATTTAAATTATATATAATGTAATCATGTGTCTCACACTGTGTTATACCCCTTTAATCTGCATAATTAATAAAATTGCCTCAAGAAAAAAGGCAAATTAAAAACCTTCCTAAGCTAATAGATTTTTACCTATCAAGTTAGTAATATAAATCTCCCTCCCAAAGATTTTAGACATAGGTAATTAAATGATTTTACTGGGAAATCTTCAGTTTGAAGGATTAACTGATCCTAATTACAGCAACAATTTTGATAAAGTTACAAAAGAAAGAAAAACCACTCAATATATAAGCTTATGATAACTTTTATAATATAACAAGAAAAGGAAGGACAGATTCAGAAAAGGGGAGTACAGCCCAAAATTATTGATGAACATATGCAAAGTGTTTGAAACAGAATCACTAGACAATTAGCTCAGTTACAAATTACAGAAGTCATCCTCAATTCCTCAATTTTACCCCATATGTCACATCTAACGAGTTTGTATATCCTCTAGACACTGCCTGTTAAACATGTGTGAAATATATTCAGTCCTGTTTCCTCTCCACTCTTACATAGACCAAGTTTCCAACCGGTCTCACTGGCCTTACTGCTTTACTCATCTCCCTACTCATGCCTTTTCCACTGTACATTGTCTTCTGAAACTGCAAATTAGAGCACATAATTTCTAATATGAGAACTCTCCAAAGATTTCCTGTGATAAATAGAAGGAAATGCTAAGTTTCTACCATGACCTAGAAGTTCCTGAACCATGTAGCCCACTTCTTCTACTCTATTTCAGACTATTCTCTGGCTCTGACATATTTCTGCTCCAGAGGTTCTACATTTTCTATTGCTTGTGCCATAATTACTCTTTGTACAACTGTTTGCTATCCTCTTCGTATGAGTCAGGCTGAATTGTTTGGACCCCAGGAAACATATTTCTAAGAATTTAAAATAATTCTTGAGAGATAATACAGTATGGTAGTTGCCTTTGATTTGCTAAGCAATGGTATAGTATTAGTTTATATTTTGTCTCACTTCAGAAGTGGAAGTAGGGATTTTCTTCCATTGTGAAATATTTCACAAGATTTCATAAAATCTTCAGAGTAACATTCTTTTCACACTGTCGCTTCAAGCCTCTGAACAAACTGGAAAGATACGTTCTGTTTTCTGTGCTGTGGGCAACCTATAACCCTGGGATTGATTGTTTCCTGTTAATTCCCACCATAGCAGTCTGATTAAGAGTATTTGATTTTTAGGTGAAATTTTAAGGGACATTAGGGGATCAGGGAGATGGCTCAGTGGAGTAAGCACTTCCCTGGCAAGTGCAAGGGCCTGCATTCAATCCCTGGTTCTGCCAAAAAAAATAAATAATAAAAAAATAAAATAAAAATTAAGGGACAGTATACAATTTTAATCAATTCAACCCTTTCAGAACATGTCCTCAAAACACCATTAAAGTTAATGGAGAGTTTGACGAGGGTAATTCATCAAAGTTATCAGTGTTTAGTACTGGCTAGAGAGGTTATTCAGAATTTTCAAAATAATGTGCATGTGGGAAATTTTACTCTTAGGTTAGCTGCAAACTAAAGTCTTCCATTAACAGCATGCAAAGCATTAACCACATTTTTTCTTTAAAATGTATTAGGGAAGAAATTACATACTAGAATATGAAGTCCATTACAGTAAGAACTATAGGTACCTTAAAAACAGAGTTTTGCTGCTGAGGGAAGAAATTTGGTTTACAATGATATGTATTCAACATTTAATTGTGAGAATTTCTTTGAGTGGTGTGTGGGTAAATGAAAAATATAATTATTTTATATAAATATCGGTCAAAGAGATCATAAAAGTGTTTCTTACACTAAGGATTTCAGTATCATCATCTTGGGGACTGGTTAAAAATGCAGATATCTGGGCCTTAAATCCTGCTTAATCTCTCTGAAATTTTGGCTGAACCTTGAAACTATAATGTTAAGTGAAATAAATCAGACATACAGGCTTAAATATCATATGGTTTCTCTTTCATGAAAAATTTTATATGTAAGTGTAGTATAAAATAAAAGATTGATTATAGGAAAAAAGAGAAAATCATTATTCTTATCAGTGCAAATACTGTACCTAAAAGTATCTTAGTATGATTGTGTTGTATGTTTTTGGCCTATTTTTGTGATTTTCAATGTGTATGTGTAATCATTGACTTTGTAATTCTTGTAAGGTAAATAAATGAGTCATATGCTGGCAATATAAAAGTGGGGCTGTGGGAAGAGTGAAAAACAATTAAATGTGCTAAGTATATGTGCAAATTTTCTACAATGAATATAATAATTATGTACTGCAAAGGTGTAAATAAAAGTAAAAATAACCATGTCCCATATTTCTCGTTTTTTATATATTTGAGACAGGTCATACTATGCAGTTCAGGCTGGCTTTCAACTTACTTTGCAGCCCATCCTGACCTTGAAGACATAGCAATCTTCCTGTATCAGCCTCCCGAGTGCTAGGATTATAGGCATGCACCATTATGCTGGCTTGGCCCCGTATTTCTGGTACACTCTAAAATTGGGAAACATTAGCTGATACACTGTGGAGTTATGATTTAGAATAGGAACAAGCTTTACTCTAAAACCAGAATGATGATATGAAAAGGAAGTTCCCCCTAGTTTTTGTGTTTTTAAGTTTCTTTTACCTTATTTACATCCCAGTGTGGCTACCAAGAGTGAAAGAGGACTATAGTGCAATGAAATATGCCCTTATGTGGAAGTTATTCTTTCTATATTAATAATTGAGAAAAGTATATTACAAAAAGTGTTGTGATCAATATCCTAAACACTATAGGGTTTCAGGCCAGAAAAACGTTAGGATGAATATATACAAAGGAATTAATGCTATATGATTATGGATAATTTTAGTCTCTTTGCCATAAGTATTTTCTCTGTATTGAGTAATGAACATTTCTGCAAAAGTTATAATGACATTGCAAGCCAGGCATGGTGGCATATACCTGTAGTCCGAGCACTTGGGAGGCAAAGGCAAGATGACGACAGGCAGTAGTAGCCAGCCTGGGCTATATAGTGAGTTGAAGATCGACCTGGTACAGAGCAAGAACCTGTCTCAAAAGACAAAAACAAATCATAATGACATTGTGTCTCAGTTAATTTTTTCCTCATTGCTGGGATAAAATACCTGGCATCCAAAATTATCGAAGACAAGGTATATTTATTTCACAGTTTGTGGAGGTTTCAGTTTATAATCAGCTGGCTCCAGGGCAGAGTGACATATCGTAGAGGGCAGCAGTTCATGGTGGCAGAACACTGCAGGGCAGCAAGACTGAAAACTGAGGAGTAGAGGCAGAGGTAAAGGCTCGTGTGTCTCACTTCCTTATATTGCATTTAGTCTATCTGCTCCATCGTGGGTATAGCACTCACATCCATAATCCTAGCAGCATTCACACCTGTAGTCCTAGCATTTAATCATGAATTAATCACAAACCCCAGTGACTGTATGAGGCTTTTGGGGAGCAGGCACAGGACTAGACACAAACCATAACATGTTATAAAAAGAATATAAAGTGTCCACTAATTATGTTGTAATAGAACTTTTAGCATCTTAGTTGAAGGAATCGTCTTAGCTCTATATTATTTTGGTATCTTAGTCCGTAAATTTAAAAGTAATTATTCAATATATGGTTATATTAATTTAAAGAATAGAAATCTATGGAAGGAAATAATAATTGAATGCTGTTTATAATGAAGTGCCAGAAAAGTAATTACAATTACCATTTTGGCCCGCATTCAAAATTATTGGTTTCTTCTATCATGTATGTCTACTTAAAATCTTCATTGTGCTCAAAAATAAATTATGCTTTAAAAACATTTTTCTTCGAAAAAGAAGAGAGAGATCTAGCTTTCAGAGCTCCAATCTTAGCCATTCACAAGCTCTATAGGGATATCAAAGAGCAATATATAGCTAGTCCTATTTGATACATTCTGTAAGTATAAAGCACAATTTCTTTTATATATTTAGAAAGACACAAGTAATATAAAATATCTAACAATATTTATATTTCTTACATGTTGAAATGCTAATATTTTGTATATATTGTATTAAATATATTATTAAAACAAATTCTACCAGTTTTTAAAAACACTTTATAATGTGGTTAAAAAAGTTTTACTTTTTAAAATTTATTTTTATAGTGCTGGGGATCAAACCCAGGGACTTGTGCATGCTATACTCACAAGGTACCAACAAACTACATCCCAATGCTGTAGAAAGTTTACATCCCCCATGTGGCTTTCATGAGTCATTATACAGTGATACTTGGGCCTAGACATCATGGCTTTGGTTGGTTGGTGCTACTGAGAACGGGCTCAGGCCCAGGTTTGGTTTACAGTGTAGCTACTCAAAATAGTTGGAAGGGCAGGTCCCTGGAACAGCAAAATCAGTATCACCTGTCAACTGTTTAGAAAAGCAAGTTATTGGCATTTATCTCAGATTTACTAAATAAAAAAAAAACAAAGAAAAAGCCCAGAAATTTGTGTTTAACAGGTTACTCTGAATAATTCTACCACAAGCTAAAGTTTGGAAAACTTGATTTGAAGAATCTCATGGTAAATCTTTCTTTAACTTTTAGAATACTTGCCTCTAGGCTTTTCAGCTTTGACAACCTGTGTTTTTCTGCCTTTTGTTTTTTTTGCATATATCATAGTCCAGTTGTCTCAAGATGGATATTATGAAAGTGATGATGATTACTGCCAACAGACCTGAGCCATGAGCATTTGTGGTATAATGAGAAGTATTTTACTATTTCCTTTACAATGACATAAATAAACTGGAGTCATTTGGAGGAAATGGTGTCAGTTACTCTTTTCTCATTTCTGGGACAAATATCTGACACCCAATATGAAGGAAGGAAAGGTTTATTTAGCTCACAGTTATGGGAGGTTTCAGTGGATAGCCAGCTGGCTCCATGGCAGAACAGCACATGGTAGACACCAACCTTTGGTGGGGGCAGCAAAGAACAGAGAACAAAGGGGCAGCAGCTTGAGCAGCTAGCATTTCTGCCCTCTTTATATTGTAATGCAAATTACATGTCCCAGGGTCAGAGGATAGCACTCATACCTGCAATCCTAGCATTACATTATGAGGTGTGGGGGGTACAACTACACACAAACCATAACAGAAATAGATGAAGTTTGAGACCATGATTTTAAGTGAAATAAAACACAGAAATATAAATATTACGTAGATTCCCTTTAATGAGAAACCCAAAGTATAAATAAACAGCATAATAAAAAATAGATAATAGGAAGTAGGATATAGATGTGTTTCCAAGGAGAGGGGCATCGAGAGTTGAAAAGAAATGAGGGCAAAGGATGATAGGGGATGAAAAAGGAATGAGTATGTGTTATCTACATGTATGAATTTCTCATAAGGATTGTCAGTGTTATTTGCTACCCATGTACTAATAAAAACATTATGAACAACATCTGCTCACAACTCTCTATGGATTTATATGTGTATGAAATCAAAATAATTACCTTAGTTAAAACAGTTTAAAATGTTAAAATACAGTTACATTGGATAAGACCTGGTAAGAAGTGCAGGGCATGTAGAGGGATTAATTTTTAAATTTATTACCAATGGGAAGAGAGAATTCTTGATTTAGATCTTGAATCTCCTTTCCTTGCCTCCCACACCAACAACTTCCCTAGAGAATTATCGGTGGTATTAAGAGAAATGCATAATATTAGCTTCTCTGCAAACATGGGCAAAAGACCATGAAGAAGTAGCAATCCTCAGAGTCTACAAACCGGTAACTTTTATGTCCTATAATATAGATGTGAACTGATTAAGAAAGAAATGAATTCAGTATATGTCATAATCATTGTATAACAGTCATCACAGAAGCTTTTTGTAAACTCAGGTATTTTAATTTAAAACAATTAAAATAATAATCATAAATGTCTACCATGGCTCTGCTTTCTTTTTTTAAAAAAATTGTCATCTGGATTTTTAAAAATTATATGGAATACTTTTAGATTTGATACACTGACAAGAAGTAAACTTCACTGAATCTACTACATAGAGTATACTGGATATTTAAAGGTTATACATTACTATAATGTTGATATAACAATATTTACCCATGAACATTAGTCATAAAGTAGTTAACTTTCAGAAATCATCTGAAAGATTTGACATTTTATTTTTACAGAATACAAACTAGTGATAGACAACAAACAGCATCATAAATGATACAATATTTCTCTAAACAGAGTAATAGGATTTGAACAGTGGTTGCTGATGCTATCGTCAAATTAGTTTTTAAATTACCAGATATAAACATGCAAGATTCATTTAAAGAAAGAAAACAAAACAAAAACAAAGAAGTTATAAGAAATTCAAAAGAAAAAAAAATGAGAATAAAAGGAGAAAAAGCATTACTCCTTTCAAAAGACAAGCGGAAATTGGCAATACAATTTTCCAAGCTTTTCTGCATATATACCTAAATATATTTTTCACTTCTTTCATTTGTCCTTTTCCTCATCCCAGTTTTTCCTTCCACTTGAACAAATTCTTTCCCTTTCACAGTGTCTGCTGTCTCTTTTAGATTTTAATTACTCTCAGGTTCTCACTCTAGTGAGATAATACAATGCTCACAGAAGTGGATATGATATATTTCCCTTACAAATATAGTCTCTAGATGCATTCCTTTATTTACAAAAGCTTCCAATTTAACATTTTTAAAACCTAAATAATATTCCAATGTGCAAAAATACCGTATCCTTTTAATCCATTCCTCAGCTAATAAGTACTTGGGTTGTTTCCATGATTTATCTATGACAAATGGTGCTGTTTTAAACGTGGGTGCACATATATCACTGTGTTATGTTGATTTTAGTTCTTTTTGCAAAATACCTACCTTGGGGATAGCTGGCTTGAGCAGGACCTCAAACCCTAGCTTTTTCCAGAATCTTCATACTGACATCCACAGAGGTTGTACCATCCCAAACTCCTACCAACAGTAGAGAAGGGTTCTCTTTTCCTCACAGCATTTGTTATTGGTTGACTTTTTGATGATAGCCATTCTTTGTGACATAGAATGGTATCTCAGCCTTGTTTTAATTTGTGTCGCTTGAATGCCCAATGATGTTAAATATTTTTTCATATATTTCTTTGCCATTTATATCTTTATTTGTGAAGTGTATATTTATTTCAGAAGCCCATTTGGGAGTTGGGTCTTTGAATTTTGGAGGCCTGATTTTTTAAAATTCTTTACATGTTCTAGATATGAGTCGTTTGCCTAACAGGCAGTCTGCTATAATTGATTCCCAATTTGTGGATTTTCTTTTTACTCTGTTGGTGATTTCTTTTGACAATCAGAAACTTTTCAAAAATATGAGATACCAATGATTGATTCCTTCAATTTTTTCCTGTACAGTTTATTTGTTTGTGAATTCTTTATGCAACCTTCTGTCCTTAAGGATTCTACCTACTTTCTCTTCCAGAAGATTTAGGGTTTCAGTTTTAATATTGAAATCCTTGATCTATTTTGTCTGTAGTATTTTTCATGGTGATAGGCATAAGTCTATTTTTAGCCTTCAGCATGTGGAAAGCCAGTTTTTCCAGAACCATTTATGAAAGAGGCTGTCTTTCTTCCAGTTAACATGTTTGGCCTATGAAAGGTGTTAAGTTTTAAAATATTTTTTCACTATTGTGCTATGCTCTAGGACAGTGCTGGCAAATCTTTTAGAGCTTCATTAACATCAACTAACTGAGCCACACATGGCACCACTGTTCTAGGGTAAGGAAAACAATAAAACACAGGATTTCCTTCTTAGGAACTTGTTTTCTTGCTGCTAGTTAATCAAGATAAAACATCATTAAAATAAAGTACATATTGCAATCATTTTATAACTTCTATGCTCATAGAGCTGGAAAGATAGAATAGAACTAAGATAAGTCTGCTAAAAATATTAATAAAGTGTAATAGTTGTACAACTAACTTGGTGAATGATTTTTCTGACCAGCACTAATACAATCATAGAGTTATTAATTGAAAACTCACTCTTGGCAGTGTCTCTTTATGTGTCTTATAATTCCTCTTTTCTGCAATATCTGGCTAAAAATGAGGTGGATGACACATGTTCAATAGTTTATTATTAGGCTTTTCAGCAGTCTTCTTTTCAGTCCTTCCCTCAGCATTGTAGATATGTAATATTTTCAATGTTATAGTTCTAAGAATTACACAGAAGAAAATAGGATTTCTTCCCCTTGAGTATGTGACATGTGTGCTTAGGTTTTCACTATCTTCAGTATGCAAAGTTAGTGACTAATTTATTTGTTCTCCAGCTTCCAAAATTCTGTGGACATGTCTTGTTATTGTCTTCTTTCCTACTTTCTCTGGGCATACTTAATTTCCCTAATTTCAAGTTAGTAAGAGTTTGGAAAAGAAAGTAGAAAACAACCTGTGTGTTAAACCTGTCATATACACTAAGGAATACTATTCGAATTTTAGGAATGTTTCTACTCCATAACAGGGATCCAAATTTATCAGTATTTTGTATAGTAATGTGAAAAACATAAAGCATGTGATAAACTACCACTTCAGTTTTACAGTTGTACACATGTATAAGGATAATGAATGGATGTATGTATTATGTCTGTTAGTCTTTTGGAAATTTAGGCTGTATAAATATATATTATATATATTTATATAAAATATATAAATATATATTGTATGCATATATTCATATATTTTTTATATATCATATATATATATGATATATATATATATATATGGTACATTGTGATAATTCTCACTCAATATGTGGATACTAGAGGATATTTTGTTAAGTGAAATGAGTCAGAAACACGTAGACAAATACT
>PVKA01008623.1:0-29082 GCA_004027165.1 Ctenomys sociabilis
TTCAAAGTTTGTGGGTTGTCTTTTCACTCTGTTGACAATTTCTTTTGACATGCAGAAGCTCTTTAAGAAGAGTTGATCCCATTTGTTGATTCTTTCAAGAGCTTCCCGTGGGAATATATGTTTGTTCATGAACTCTTTACCTACCCCTATGTCTTCAAGAGTTCCTCCTACTTTCTCTTCCAGGAGATTGAGTGTTTCTTTAGGTCTTTAAACCATTTTGACTTTAACTTAGTGCATGGTGATAGAGCTGGGTCAAGTTTTAGTTTTCGGCATATAGAAAGCCATGCTTTCCAGCACCATTTGGCAAAGAGGCTATCTTTCTTCCAGTGAGCTTGTGTAGCTCCTTTGTCAAAGATAAGATGGCTGAGTGTTTTCCTAGATGCCTCTGCATCTTCTAATCTATTCCACTGATCCTCAGCTCTATTTTGTTGCCAATACTAACCATCCAGCAGAAAAGTATAAAAATGAAGTATACATAGTGAGCCCATAATATTAAACTGAGCTGTAAATGGATATGGTCGACAACTTCTTCGAATAACTCACTATGGTTGCAGAATGCTGGACTGTGTTGGATTGTGGTGTCGAGTTCAAGCACCTAAGTTAGTTGAATGTCAATGGAGTGCCCACCTTTGACAGGTGTAGACAGAGGAAGGGTTGTAGAAAGAAAAAATCATGATGTGTGTGTATAGACAGTACAGTTGGGTTAGATAATGCTGTGCTTCTACATAATTCTATGAGAGGCAAGATCTGTGCTAATGGTGGTTGGACAGGATATTATGTCGGCTCTTAGTACTATGGTCATCCACTAGGTAAATAATTATTGAGTTTTTGATATAATTCAGGTATAAAAAAATTAGATAAGTAAGCAACTACACTCTTAATTCACTGATAAGAGATATCTGCTAAAATAATATCTGTAAATATAATATCATGTATACAATACCAAAACGTTATGAAAACAGTTTGCAATGTATTAATTCATCGAATGTGTATGGTTAAGGTGTCTTGAAACTGTCTGATTGACATTTGTATTTTAATAAAATAAAAAATAAATGAAAAAAAAAAACAAAGTTGATGCTTATGCAGCTGGAATTACTATTCAGGTAATAGAATCATGCAAGAGAGACTCAAGGAACTGTGTCAATACCTGGTGACCCAGGGTATGGTAAGGTATGCTAGAAGCATAATTGCATCAGAATAATGGGGTAATGATGTTCTGGGTGCAGTGTGACAGGTCAGTGTACTGGGTGCAGTGGTCATGTCAGTCTGTGAGACACCACAAGCAACTGGACTCTGTGGGAGGTTGAGCACCATCATGTTACTCAACCAGAGAGAATGCAGCTCAAAAATCTGGGTGAACGTGTTAGAAAGTCCTCAGTTTCATTCATAGGTTCCTGAGGCTCTGAGGGAACTAAGGACGTTCTTTTCCTACCACAGAACTGTGGACGTTCTTTTCCTACCACAGAAAATAATTTATGCTTCCATTGTATAGATGAGAAACTTGATACTAGCAAGGTTAGTTTATGGTTGGAAATTATAACTAGTGCAGCAAGCAATGAGGGCTTAAATACAAGATCCAGGTCTATCTTACTCCAAAGTGTATCTAGTTTAATCACATGATTTGCTTTTTTAAACAACACAACTTGGACAGAGAGCCTGTTGCCTTGGGCTGAGTCTTTCACTTCTTTCTCTGACACCACTGTGCCTTTCACTTGAAGCCAATCTCCTATGTATGTGTTTGTGTGTGTGGGGGGGGGTGAGTGATCATGGGTATGTAAGCAGTGCTGGCAAATACATCAGTGAGTTTCTCATAGGTTCATGTGGTGAATTCCCAAGACATGCTAGTCTTTGTATCCTAGAACACTGGAAGCACCCAAAACAGGGCAGGGTAGGTGATCAAAAGATAATAAAAGATTATAAGACCATGAGGAAAAATATTCCCTAGGAGAATGGTTTCTTCTCTCACTCCTTCAAGTGCTTCAGCTCACCCACTTCCTCTGTCCATGAAGAGCAGAACAGCATGCACACGTGTGCCCTGGTTGAGCTACGTATCATGTGATGCACTGAGCAGGCCATGTGAAGAGCCCACCTAGCAGTGGCTCAGGAAGGAGCCTGGAGATACCTGGACAGATAGATGGGCAGAGAGTTCCAAGCTCTCTGGGTCTGAAGCCCATTGGCAGGATGCCTGGCTTCCAGTCCCCTCCATACTGTGACACATCTCTACAGTGTTTTCCTCTGGATCCACATCACCTGTTCTTTCTGACCCACATTTGACTACAAACATATTGGAACCATGGCAGCAGGTTCTGGGACCCCTTAGGAGTTCCGTACTGAGGAGATCTGTTCAGGTAAAGAAGAGGGGCTGAGTTCATCTTTCTGAAGTTTTCCTGAACTGTGTACTGCAATGCTTAGTGCATTTTCTGTGGATGGTGGTGATGAGAGGTGTCTTCTGGCCTGGAAGCCTCCAGTCCCCTGGCCCTGTGCTCATCTGGGCATCCCCTTACACTGTCTGACACTAGCCTGGAACTCAAATGAGTGCATTTAAGAAAACACAGAGCTGTTTGGGTTCATTCTTGGGTTTAGGTCAGCTTGCCACATGTTATGGGCTTGCTACAATGTTCCTGGCTGGCTGGATGCTACAGGTAGAGGGCAAAATGGCCTCTGTAGAGAGTGAGAGGTCTAACAGAGGAGAATAGGGGAGCCAGACAGGCAAAATCCCAGCCTTCTGGGATTGCCATAACAGACACACAGAAGTTACTTACTGGGTGTGATTAATTTACTCTAAGACAAACTTCAAAGATCCTAATACTGCCACAAAGAATGGGTAGTGGTGCAGGGACTCATGGTAAGCCTAGCTATTGCAGGAAGAAAGAGATCACTTCCACGGTGCTCAACTCCTGGCTGTGGGGAGGAAGGCACCAGGCACTATGCAGGCCCACGTGGTGGAAGCTCTCCTTCCTTGTCAGGGCAGGTGGCTGGGGGAGAGCACGCCCATTGCATCTGCTGTGCAGCAGGTATGGGCTCACCAAAGCAGTCCTACTGGCAGATTTACATTTATTTTTACTTATTTATTTCTATTAAATGCTAAGATGTATTTTGCTCATGATTGGGAAAATTAGAGCAATATGTCCAAGTCATATCACCTGAAAGAAAGTGACTATATATTATGGGGTTCACTAAGAACAAAAATTCCCAAAAATCATTTCAGCCTATGTTTTGTAACTTGAGAAGGGCTACTGAGACAGACTGCATTCTATTTGTAGGTCCTTAACTGCTAGTCCCATCATGTATTAGCTGAGTTACCAAGTCTGAGTGTCAATTTCCTCAGCTATAAAGAGACTTAATATTCTCTACCTCACAGGAGTATTGTGAAAATTAAATAAAAGCTTTGTTGAGAATGTTTCCCCTAATTTAATGCTTGCTTCCCATTCTGTGCAATGTTTTGATGTATACATATATTTTTCAGTATTTAAATATGCAATTGGCACTTTCATTGCTCTCTTTGTTTAGAAAATTATTTCCTTTCTTGAGATCTGAGATATCACCTGGTTTTCTGACTCTTTTGTACTCTCACTTCATACACCTAAATGTTTGATCCATTTGGAATTGTTGGCTGCATGTCCTGAGATAAAGAAAGAGCTAGCTTTTCAGCTGAATGATTTTAATTACTGTAGCATTGTTTTCATTCTTAAAATAATTCAGGCATACAGATAGCAGGTATCCAGCATTCTGTGTTCCCAGGATGTGCTAATCTGTTATGCCACATAATAATATTTTTGAGTATTAAGATTGTGTTTAATTGACACCAAACTACACATATTTTTATAAAGGATATTTTGGTATACTAAAGCATGATCTAGTGATTATAGAGGATGGTACAGTACTGACGCTTTCACTACAAAGGATGTGCTGTCTATGGAGATAATCACGCTCAACCTGAGTCAAACAACATATAATATATATGCATAATCATTTTTTTTAAAAGAGAAAGACTCATCATTTCAACTTCATACCCTGAAAAACAAAAGTATTGAGAAGTAGGTGAAAATAGATAATGTCAATGAAATGTACCAGTAATAACTTCTTAAATAAAATCTATGAAATGGGACTTCCTTGATTCTTTGACCTGTTAAGAATGGAGTCATTAAAGAGAAGTTTTTGGAAGAATTCTGAGCTTGCAGGGCTACATTATTCCTCATGGAGGGTGCAGTTCCATTAACATCTGGCTCACCAGGTGACAAAACACCTGTTCTCATCAAGCAATTGACCTGAGCACAGTAATTGTTGTAATTTATTGACCAATTAGCACGGGCCAGGCATAGTTTCAAGCTTAAGAAAGCAACAACAACAAAAATAATGAATACAAAATTAAAAACAAAAACAATATTATGAATATGAGTTTTGGATTCAGACAACCCTGGGTTCTGGCCCCAGCTCTGTTACTCCTCAGCTATGGGACTCTTGACCTGGATGGCATTGCTATGAAGAGTAGGGAGGTGCAACTGCATCACTTGGCTAACTCCCTGAAGTGGGCTCTCCCGCAGGCACTTCTTCAGAAACAGCATGGTCAACGTCCACAAAACTACTTGACCTTATAAAGCTCACTATTGAATAAATTAGAAAACAACACAGCAGACAGTTAAATAACTTAAATTCAGGCCATTCATGGGTAACAGAAAGGCAACTTCCAATTAGGCTTTTTTGGCCTCAAAGCATCACACTGCTAACCTGTGCTTCATTATTTTCCACAGGTCTCTTCTGATAGCACAGCAGCCAACCACCACCTACACACTGCATACAGGAGACTTTAGTACAGGGAGATAGCGTTATTTGAAATGAGTTGGTATGGCTCAGGGGTTTTTGAGACTTGGTCAGCTTTAGCCTTAAGCTAATGCAACAGTGAAAGAAGAGAAAGAAGACACCCCAAGGCAGTGGCACAGCTATACTTACAGATACAGCAACCAGCCTTCTCAGTTCAGCTTTCTTCTTATCTACAGATCCCAGGCCATGATCTATGCTGGAATATTAGGCAGACACAAAGAAGGCCTAGAATTGGGGAGATAGCTTGGCAGTCTAAGCATCTGCCTGGAAAGTTCAAGGACCTGGGTTCCATCTCTTGTACTGCATACTGTGCTAGCCCTAGAAACTCAGGTGTGCCATGCCGGCTACTGAAACCAGGTGTGGTGGCACATGTCTGTAATCCCAGTGCTGGGGAGGCTGAGACGGGACAATCACTATGAATCTGAGCAGTGTAGCAAGACCTTGTACCAAATAAATAAATAAAATAAATTTTTAAAAGCTCTACAGAGAAATGACAAGTACAGTAATAAAGATACTTCTCTTCGAGGGCCTAGCTACTGAACACTCCTAGTACTCTAGGTTAAGGTAAGATAAATTAATCATTTTTACTCCATTATCAGTTATTATTATTATGAAAGATAATTTAAGTCCATATAGCATTTTGTAATTTAGTTAATTTTAATGTTGAGACTTTCATGAAAAAATAATAGTGAGTGAACAATCAAGTTCATTTTTTTCCATTTTAAATCTGACAAAACTGAGGCTCACAAAGTTTCAACATTCACACAGGTCAGTATAAACTGCTAATTATCTCCCAAAGATTGATACTTCTCTTTCAGTAACACTAAGCTTGGGCTTGGCCAATCATTAATGAGAGACTCCATTTTCCAGAATCATTTGCATCTAAATTGGGTCACATAACCAACTTGCAGCTCTAGAACCTGGGCAGGAGGACAAGTACCAGCAGCAAACTGGATAAGAAAGCAGCCATATTCCCCCTCCCCATTAGCCCATGGATGTTAATGCTCAGACAGTTGGAAAGCTATATGATGACAGCTGTGGAGCCCAAAGATCAAAGAAATCCAGTTCTTGAATCAGCACAATGGTATAAATCTACAATACATGCTTGCTAGAAAGCAGTGAAGTTTCAACAATACAGACAGCAGACTATGGCATACGTGCATAGATTTGTCACCACTTTCACAAGGGGTCTAGGATTCCAGTTGTGCAGAAAAACACCACACAAGAGACCAGGTTCTCATAGTCACATTTTCATAGAGTTCTCCTAGAAATACATCACCTCAGTTCCTCAGTGGGTAGGTTAAGTGGTAGTCTGAATCTCTCCATCAAAGGTGAATAAAGGTACTTTCACATGGATACTGTACAATTAAAAAAATAGACACCAACTTGTATAGCAAAATATAAGGTGTGGATAACTGAAATCATGAGGTATACATTCAATTGAGAAATATCGCCTCTAAACCTTGCTGGAAAATTCCTGTGTATGTTCATGCAAAAGTTTGCGAGGGTCTGTAAATGAGGATGTGACATGCACTGATTCAGCAGATGCAGTGAGTGTACAACCTGTCATGTTCTGGATGGACAGCCTGACTTCTCAGTCATAG
Source organism: Ctenomys sociabilis (assembly GCA_004027165.1). Lineage (NCBI taxonomy): Eukaryota > Metazoa > Chordata > Mammalia > Rodentia > Ctenomyidae > Ctenomys > Ctenomys sociabilis. The sequence goes on from PVKA01008623.1 coordinate 6,426, forward strand.
GCACCATTGGGCCTAACGGGTCAAGGCTAACACCCTAAACAGTGAACCAAACATTTATAAGTTTATAGCATGAGACTATAGTAGTAAAAATTGCTTCAATCACAGCTGGACCATGAAGAAAATTATTAGACATCAGCAAGAATAACAACACTGGCTCTGCAAAAGATCTGAGGATTCTCACAGCCTGGCAGAATAACAACTAGAAGAGGCTAAGCATATCAAGTAGAAAGGTGTGGATCCGACTTACTGACTGTTGCTGTATACATAGGTTTGTTGTTGTTCTAAATGGTCAAACATACAGAACTCCATAAATTGCATGTGTGTGCATGTGTGGGTACGTGTATGTATGTGTTTTCTACAAAGAATTCTTCCAAAGAGTCATACAGCTAGGTCTCAACACTCTGGCCATTGCTTCTTGGGGAAGACTTGCCAATGTTTGATGTGTACATTACTGAGGCAAAAAAGATCTCAGAAACTCAAATGAGAAATTGGGATGCTGTATCTTGAAACAGAATAGACATGTTGAGATACAGAGAGAAAAGCTGATGTTCACTACCTGTTAAGATTTCGCAGCTGCTGTTATTGATTTTATTTACATTGGTTGAAATTCCTCTAAGAAGCCAAACAAACTATTTGTTGAGACACATGCAACATTGGCTGCTTCACTTTGTATAATAGGAAACAAACAACCAGCTCCCCATGCCATTACTCTCGGGTTTTGCTCAACTGTTTGTATTTAGTAGGTAAATTTTCTAATGTTAATATTTGCTTCCATGAATTCACCCTTATGTTTTTATGTTCACAGGTGATGCTTCAGTTTTAAAATTATTTGACAGCCAAATAAAACATTCTGGAGCCTTGCTAGGATCAAGAGTTTACTAACTCAACACAGACAGTCATGCAATGTGGTCATCAAGAATGCTGTCTCTGGAGCACTGGTGCTTGGGTGTCGTCCAGGCCGTGATGGGAGATGGCATGTGAGTACCTCCCGGAGTCACTGAACCTGACTGTATCTTCGTTTCCCACCTGTGAAATAAGGATAATGGCATCCTCATCGTTTCATCTTCCTTTAGAGATGTTTACAGAATTATTAGCTGTCGGTAGTGCTTAGGCCACAGAGACCCCAAAAGAAGTGGGCTAAGATGGCTTGCTGTTGTTTGTTTGAGCAAGAAGCAGTTTACTAGTAAGGTGAGTGGAATGCAAGGCTTATATTGAGGTGAAATAATATTCATAATATTATGGTTTAGGTTTAAAGGGTCCTTCAAAATGTGTGTGTGTGTGTGTGTGTGTGTGTGTGTGTATTGAATCATGGGTGCTAACACCCCAGTGGATAAACACACTGAGTTCAGCTGATGTGTGACTAGCAATGGGGTCTGCTGGACCCCTGCAGTGTGACTGGAATGTTGTCTTCTTATTTCTGGCTCCCCACTACCTTGTTTTCTATCTGTATTGGAGCCAGGAGAGCAGGCACTGAACTGTGAGCTGAAGCAAACCTCTCTACCTTTAAACTGTTGGTGCTGGATGCTTTGGCCTAGCAATGGCAACAAAGAGTACAAATACCAACATAATGTCTAATGTGTGTTGAGTTAAACCCTAGGAAAAACACACAGATACAAAGAGAGGGTTGCAATAGAGCACTTGGCAAAAACTTTATTAAGCTGTCATCATGCTGCAGCTCCCCTTGGATTCAGTAAGATTTACTCAAAGAAAAACATCCATGAAGAATCTGATCAAACAGCTTTGTGTGGACCATAACTTTGTCTATTCTAATTATGCAACAAATAAATACATGTGTATTTTATTCCACTCAACTAGAGCAAGAGGGAAATTTCACTCAACAGCTACACTAGGTCTGAGTAGTCAAGGCTCTGAGAAACCCTAGCAAACACATTGAAAGGATACTGCAAGGCTCCTGCAGAAACGCATATGGGTGGGACCTTCAGAAGGCAACATGCAGGGAGACTCAGGGGCAGCAGATTATAGTTCAGGGTGTTACTCAGGAGAGGTTGGACACCCAGCTCTAGGGCTAGCCAGACAGATTCTAACAGGTGGGTTGGCTATCAGTTTGGACAAAATGATATCTGAGGCCTTATTTTTTTTTATCTCAGAGAGGCTCTCAATTTTAGGTATCTATTAAAAGTCTGTTTATTCCTCAATATGTCTATGGAATCCACAAGAGCTCTGGAAATCCTGCAGAAAGTACAAACCAGCACTCTCAAGAGAGCGAAGCCCAAAGAATCATAAAAATGCTGCATTCAACAAAAGAAACAGGTTTCCTTTATTCAGGATTTGAGAACTTGTGGTTTGCTAATAATTTTCTTTTAAATCTTATTAGACAGATACATAATATTCAGTGTTTTTCATACATGATGATCTATACTTATCCCCTCTTGATTTCATGTGTTTCCTTGCTGACCTATTTGCTAACAAAGCTCCACAGAAATCACTTCTGTAGATCCTGCCAAACTCACCCAGTGTCCCTTCCTAGAGATGACAAATATAGTTCAGCTCTAACCACTTACTCTAGGTCGTAACTGGTCATGCCCTGCTACCTACCCTACCAGGTGGTGAGATTTTATTTTATTTTTTATTTTTTGCATTTTTTAAAATTTATTTTTTATTTTATTTAAGTACAAATATCAATCATACAGTTTTAAGACATCTTAACAAGACAGATTCGATAAATTAATACATTGCAAACTGTTTTCATACTGTCTTGGTATCATACAAGGTGCATACATGATATTATACTTACAGACATTATTATAGCAGATGTCTCTTATCAGTAAATTAAGAGTGCAGCTGTTTACTTATCTTATTTTTTATACCTGAATTATATCAAAAATTCAATAATTATTTTCCTAGTGGATGACCATAGTACTAGAAGCCGACATAATATCCTGTCCAACCACCATTAGTGGAAATCTTGCCTCTCATAGGATTATGTAGAAGCACAGAGTTATCTATCCTCAAAAGTCAATAGCATTCCTCTACACAGATAACAAGCACATTGAAAAGGAAACAATAGAAACAATACCTTTTACAATAGCACCCCGGAAAATGAAATACCTTGGGAATCACCACAACCAAGGAAATCAAAGATCTTTTCATGGAAAATTACAACACCCTAAGAAAAGAGATTATAACAGGACTACAAGATAAACCTTGAGAGGACTTCACTGACCACATAGGAAATATAAAGTTCTTGTGTTGGTATATAAGTCTTGCTCTATCTAGGTCTTAACCATCCAGCAGAAAAGTATAAAAATGAAGTATACATAGTGGGGCCACAATATTAAGCTGAGCTGTAAATGGCTATGGTCGACAATTTCTTTGAATAACTCACTATTGTTGTAGAATGCTGGACTGTGTTGGATTGTGGTGTCGAGTTCAAGTACCTAAGTTAGTTGAATGTCAATGGAGTGCCCACCTTTGACAGGTGTAGACAGAGGAAGGGGTGTAGAAAGAAAAAATCATGATGTGTGTGTATAGACAATACAGTTGGGATAGATAACGCTGAGCTTCTACATAATCCTATGAGAGGAAAGATCTGAACTAATGGTGGTTGGACAGGATATTACATCGGCTTCTAGTACTATGGTCATCCACTAGGAAAATAACTATTGAATTTTTGGATATAATTCAGGCATAAAAAATAAGATAAGTAAGCAGCTACACTCTTAATTCACTGATAAGAGATATCTGCTAAAATAATATCTGTAAATATAATATCATGTATGTACCTTGTACAATACCAAAACATTACGAAAACAGTTTGCAATGTATTAATTTGTCGAATCTGTATTGTTAAGGTGTCTTGAAACTGTTTGATTGACATTTGTAGTTCAATAAAATAAAAAAAATAAAATAAAATAAAAAAAGAGATTATAGAGGATTTCAGAAAATGGAAAGATATTCCATGCTCCTGGATAGGAAGAACCAATGTTGTGAAGATGACCATACTCCCAAAATTGCTGTACAGATTTAAGGCAATCCCTATCAAACTGCCACCATCATACCTCCCAGATATAGAGAAATCAATCCTAAAATTTATCTGGAACCACAAATGACCTAGAATAGCGTAGGGAATCTTGGCCAATAAAGACAAGGCAGGAGGCATCACAATTCCCGATTAGAAATTATACTACAAAGCCACTGTGATAAAGTCAACATGGTATTGGCAACAAAATGGATCTGAGGATCAGTGGAATAGATTAGAAAATTCAGAAGCATATACGAAAACACTGAGCCATCTTATTTTCGACAAAGGGGCTACACAAGCTCACTGGGAGAAAGATAGCTTCTTTACCAAATGGTGCTGGAAAACATGGCTTTCTACATGCCGAAAACTAAAATTTGACCCAGCTCTATCACCATGCACTAAGTTAAAGTCAAAATGGATTAAAGATCTAAACATTAAAACAGAAACACTAAATCTCCTGGAAGAGAAAGTAGGAGGAACTCTTGAAGACATAGGGGTAGGTAAAGAGCTCATGAACAAACATATATTTGCACGGGAAGCACTTGAAAGAATCAACAACTGGGATCAACTCTTCTTAAGGCGTTTCTGCATGTCAAAAGAAATTGTCAACAGAGTGAAAAGACAACCCACAAACAGGCGGTGAGATTTTAAACCTTGTTTTGTTCACCATTTTGCCACTTCACTTTACGCAATGCATGGAATAGGCTGGGTGCTCATCTATGCATGTCAATGAAGCAGACTGTAGCTCAGAAGAAGCTGTGGTGATAGAGTGGATCCTATTTCCCCACAAGAGCCCAAGGCAGCTTTCTCTGGGAGGACTTGGTGTATTGAGGATGGGCTCCCCGGGAATGGCCTCCTAGAGTTACTCAGGTTCATTTTATTTGACGCAAAAGCAGTGAAGCATGAATACATTCAGAGAGTGGCTTATCCTAGCTTTCAAGTTACCTATTCTTTGTTATTAATAGAAATTGCTACTTCTTCTTTGCTATTCTTCTTCAGTATCCACAGCAACCTGGAAAGCTAGACCAGGCTCAGGCTAAGGGTAAAGGAAAGGCTTTCATCCTAAAACATGAGGCTTTTCTTCCACTCAAATGTACTTTGATTCATCCACTCACCAAGTGCTAGGAAAAAAACTGGATCCTGAGTCTTAGGCCTCTAGAAGGAAGAACGGATGGTACAAATCTGTACCATTCTCTTCAGCATCTTACAGCTCTTTCTGTTGTCTGTCAGCTGGTCTTTTGCCCCTGATTTTCTACCTCCTTGCCAACTCATCACTCAGGATGTTTCCTTCACACAGCTAGGGGGTAACCATCCTCGATACACCAAGTCCTCCCAGAGAAAGCTGCCTTGGGCTCTTGTGGGGAAGTAAGATCCACTCTATCACCGCAGCTTCTTCTGAGCTACAGTCTGCTTCATTAACATGCATAGAAAGGCACCCAGCCTATTCCATGTATTATGTAAAGTGAAGTGACAAAATGGTGAACAAAGCCAGGTTTAAAATCTCACCACCTGGTAGGGTAGGTAGCACGGCCTGACCAGTTACGACCTGAAGTAAGTGGTTAGAGCTGAACTATATTTCTCATCTCTAGGAAGGGACACTGGATGAGTTTGGAAGGATCTACAGAAGTGATTTCTGTGGAGCTTTGTTAGGAGCTTTCTTAGGCCTGGCTAAGATCATCATCTGAGTGCCTGACTCCCAGCACCTCTCCAGCCCAGGCAGAACTGGTCTTCAAGCAGCCCTGGGTCCACAGGAAGTTTGAGCCCAGGGAACAGAACAAAGGGCCTGAGGCTGCAACCTGTCTCCTCTTAGGTCTCGCTATTTTTCCCATTGCTCAGTGAGAGGCAATCAGACCCTGGATAATGGGACATGGGATGTACTATTCCCAAGAAACTTCAGGGCTGAAGCTTGATTTCCAGAGCAGGCACTGGTTTAATTACATTGCTGGTTGTTTTGAAGAGGCAAATAGTTTTTTTTGTTTGTTTGTTTTTTTGGTCTGTAGGCTTTTATCTTAAGTGTGTAGAGCCTTTCTACCCTCACCCCAAGTCTGTGTGGGCTCTCTGGGGGGCTTCAGGGATGTGGTTCCCTGTGGAACCTACTCTCAGGGTGGAGTGTGCTTTGAATAGAAGAAGCCTTCTCTCCATTATGGCACCAGGCTGGTCCATGGGTTCATTTCGTCCTCTCCAGGAGGAATCAGCTTGGCCTTTAGGGCAGTTTAGGTACCACAGTACCTTTTGGGGCAAACTGAGCCAAAATCCAGATAGCAAAGCAAGCAGCCTGGTACATAGCAGTTTCAGGAGAGGGGAAGCAGAACCATCCCAAGGAAAGCTATGCCTGGGGGAAAAGGGGAGTGAGAAAGAGGTAGCACCCAGGCTGAATGCCAAATCTTTTATTGGGGCAATGGGCCGCTGGGTGGGCTGGGGGCCATCACTGCACAGCTTTTCACTGGCGCTGTCCCCAGAGTGCTGAGGCTTCATCACATCTGGACGCTCTGGAGGGCTAGAGAAGGGCTCGAAGCACAGGGTCTCAAAGGTGTCATCTGCCCGAAGGCCAGCTCTGCTGTGGCTGGGGTCTGTGGCCGCACTGTCTGGCTGGTAAAGCCACACTCTCCCAGTGTTCTGCCACCATCTGGAAGCTGTTCGTCTTTGTACAGCCTCTCCTCATGGGGCAGCTGCTTGAGGATGCCCTCGATAATGCGCTTCAGCTTGACCATAGTGCTCGACTCCTTGGTGTCCGTGAGGATGATGGTCTTGTGGCGCCAGATCAGGAGGAACACGTCCATCTTGCCAGCTGCCTCTCACTCGATGTGCTGGCACAGTAGCCAGATGTTTAAGTGTGTGTATACTTAACAAATTCTACCAACTGTGCATATAACTATTCGGAAAAAGAAAAACTGTACATGTGCTGAATGTGCATACAAGCATTCTTATTATTATTATGGAAACAATAAAGTATAAAACTATTTACATGGTGACTCATTTGCATTAAGGACTATATACAAGTAAGATAAATATTATCTAAAGTATATGGGAGCCCAGGGAGATAGCTCAGTGCCATAAGTGCCTGTCTGGGAAACTAAACGTTCTCAGTTTGATCCCCAGTACCAAAAACTAAAACAAAAATAGATAAAGTATATGTAAGTATTATGTAAGTTATGTGTAAATACTATGTAACATTTCATATAAGGGACTTGAACATCCACAGAATTTTGCATCATTGGGTGTCTTGAAATGCATTCCCATAAGAATCCTGAGGGAACTGTATGTATATATATACAAATGTACTATGTGCCTACAGAAGTGACTGTACGCATATATATATATATATATATATATATATATATATAATTGATGAATTCTACATGATTGTATATAATTATGTAAGCATGAACACATATGTGTGTTTAGATACGCAAATAAAGAACAACAGTGATTAAATGCAATGCAAGTTGAACAAAAGCTTTTCTTAAAACTGGTTGCCAATTCCTATAATATCACACTGAGTCCCTTTGAAATTCTGGAATGTTTTTGTAATTTTCAACTCGGTGAAACTTAAAGAGTAATAACATGTGCTTATTGTCACACAGCTGAGACAAACGCTCTAACATCAAAGTGCTTAAAGTCATGATATGTGCCTATGAGCATGCATGTGCATGTGAGTGGTGTGTGGTGATTGTGTGCAGTGTGTGGTGTGCAGTTTGTTGGAGGCAGGGAAGTGGGCAAAGACAATGATCATGCACCCATTCATTCTCTAGATGTTTATTAAATAGCTACTTCATGCCACATTCTGCTTGTTTAACATCTATGGTTTCTTCCCTGCAGTGAGGAAGACCACATTCCTGCAAGTACTAAAGGTGCCAGTGTAATAACTGGAGTTCAGCTGAGTAAATGTGAAAGGTAGGAATAACAAGAAAGAGCACATTGAGCACTGGGACAAAAAGGGGTTCCTCAGCCTGGAATGCAAAGGAAGTGTCCTTAGAGGTGTGAGCAGAAGACAGACCAGAAGCACATGAGCTGTAACTGGGAACAGGAAGGCAGAGCCTTTAGCTTGGGCAAGGCTGCTAATCCAACATCTGAGTTCTAATATTGCTGGCTGAGTATACTTACCACACGCAGATAGGTCAAGGCCGGATGAACAAGGGAGTGGCTTTAAAGCCAGGAATGAGCTTATTCTGTACTTTGTGAAACCTTTTACTTACAGCAGTAACATAAGAACTTTTACTAAATTCATGTTGGTGGCCACCTGGAGAGCACACTGGAAAAAATTAAATCAGTGAAATAGATGTTACAGAAGTTCAGAATGATGTGGTGGCTAAAACAGACAGAAGGAGTAAAAAGAACTCACTTACAGAAATGAACTTAGGATAGTGGGATCAGTAAATGTTAGTGCTTGAGTAATACAGACAGTAGAGAGGAAAAAGGGGGGTAAAATAGTACATGTATTTTTAGCTGCAGGACTTTCTTGAGTGGCTAGATCAGTGAGTGAGCCAGGGGACACAAAAGGAAGAACATTTAATGAGAAAAACAATTCTGTTTTAGACAGAGTGGTATCTTTAAACAGGGAAGTCCATTAAACACTTCTTTTGATGGATCTGGATGAGTAGCACAGAACATACTGCTGTCAAGTAAAGCTAAAAGCTATATGTTATTTGTCCACTCCGGGTGGTGGGGGGTGGATATAAATGGAACAGATCACTGTGGATGCCTGTAGAAGGGGAATGCATAGCCGCAACACTATGATTTCCTGCTGCCTCCTTCAAACAGGGAGTCCCTGAAGGGCGCTTGGGTCTGCGACCGCTGATTACCATCTTACTATCTATCCAGAAGGCATTCAGATGATTTTCAACTCATCTGCCAAGACGACTCAAATGATGCGAGTCAATTCTGTAACTACGGGTGAGAATGTGGGGTGACAAAGAATGTTAGCCTGTAGACAGTGAGGAATATGGTGAAGAAAGCAAGAAACTTCTGTCATCTAAGCACACGCTGGTTGGAGTTAGAGGAATTTAATTACCGTCTCAGATGTCTCCAGACATCTGAATTTAATTTATGAAACTAAATTAAACCCTTTATTCTCCTTAAGCATTTGCTCAGCCTATGTAGCATTTGTTATATCACATAACATACATTAGGATCACTGCCTACAGAAATCCACCTTTGTTGCTTTTCTACTGCCTAATTTTACAAAGAAGCTTATAAGAAGATCAATCAAGAATTTGATCTGTGCTGGTTTTTATTATCAAACTTCAGAAGGGAAACTACACATGAAGGTAGAGAAAAACAGGTAGTATTCCAAATGTGTTTGACCATATACTTTTAACAAAATCTTCCTTGATTAATGTTTTTGTCAGGATTTGGGGATGTCGTGGCTTTCTTTCAGCCTTGGCACCTCTGCTTGGCAGTGCACATTGAATCTTGTCATCACTCAGCACTGCACTTTCATTGTAGCTGTGGTCACAAATGAATTTATACCTTAGTGATTTGTCAGGTGCTTTTCTTGCCCATCAGACTGCAGTTCATGTACTCTCTGAAGTTGTTGTTCCTCAGTCAAATCTGAATAACTTTCTGAGAGAATGAACATTTTAGTGCAGTAGGCAGGGAAGAAATCAAAATTGAGTCTATTCTATCACACCTTGTTTTACTTTGCATCTGGGATACCTTCATATCAAAAAGGAGACATTGTTTCCCCACCCTTTTATGAATTCAGCAGATATGGTGCATTTCCTATGGCCATGCAAAGACACCCAATTGTCCCCTTATACTCCTTCAGATTGAAGGCAGAGTCTGGATTTATAATATCATCCCAATTTCCCAGAGATTAAAATGAAGGTTCTAGATCGAAAGCCATGAGCACAGAGATCACCTCTTCCTTGTAATCTTTCTCAAGATCTCTCACAGAGCACTTCTCATGCACTCCTTAGCAGCTCAATCATAATTCTGACATGTTTTGTTGAGATAATATGGACTAGTCATTAAAGAACAAACCAGGAGAACAGCTAACTGGGTTTAGTCTTAAGGTTTGCCAGATATAAAGTGTAGATTCATGGAATGTTATTTATCCCATCTGAAAAATGCTTGTTGCAAAGACTAATAAGGCAACTGGTATAAATGATTCATCTGAGTACATGACACTATTGGCTTTCAAAACTGCTGATGAACAATACTATAACTGCTCATGTGTCTATCAATATGAGTGATTACAGAGTCCTTAAAGGCAATCATCATGCTTATTATTAATTTTTGGCACATAGAAAATGACATCCTATTTCCACAACTCTATTTACCCAGGCTGTTGGTTACACTCTAAGACAGTCATCTTCAAATGCCACCTGGGACTTCATGGTTTGAGGAAACTGCAGGGCAGTCCCTAGATCCTAACATCACAGAAGTTGTCTCAGTGTCTCATTCTTTGCTCCCTCCTATCCCATTACTTCACCTTTCTACTTCCCCCTTTCTCCCTCTTCCCTGATGCAAGTCGACAAATATGCTGTTTGAAAGCCAGGCTGTGATCTGTAACCCTTTCTTCTCTGTGTGTCATATTCAAACCTAAATGTCAGGGAAATATGTCAAAGTCAAAGAGACTTCAGTGTGATCTATGGAGACACAGCCCTACAGGGGTTTATTATTCTAGTGACTTGTCACCCTGTAAGGGAAGGAAGAAATTGAATCCAATTATATCATCATTGGGCTCATCCCAGGACACCAAACCTAGCTGGCAGAAACAGGCCTGTTAGATGTCACTTCCAAGCAATTTCTATGTGCATGTCTCCTGGATGTGGCTAATTAGACAGAAAATTCACATGAAAATAAGATTTTTAATATGAGATGGTCCCCACTTGAAACCTTTATTTTGAGTGAGTGATACAATGATTTCTGGCTATTGAACTAGATAGTCTGAAGACTTTTATCCAAAGATAACAATGAGTTTTAAAGCTAGAGTGAAACTAGGAGAGTGTGGACACCATGTGACCTCACCTTAATTCCTCCCTTGACTTCTGCCACTTTGCTGCACACTGTGCTGCTCGAGTGGGCCACAGCCCTTCATTTGGGCCATTACTCCCATCTGTACTGCTATCTCTCTCCACACTCCATTGCCATCCCTGGCCCCACAGCCTTGGGAACCTTTACTGAGGGCTTGCGATCCCGCTTAAATTTAGTCTCTCCAAAACTCCACTCTTAGATGCTCACAGCAAGGCACAGTATCTCTCATCAGTCCTTCAAAACTTGTGTAACCAAGAGTGAAACCCTGTCATTAGCAACAGTAGGGACGCAACTGGAATTTATTAGTAGTATCCACCCTAAGTCAGGGATGTTACTACTTCCCATTCGCGCTCATATGCAGAAAACCCCACAGTAGGTTTCATAGACACAGAGTATAAGAGTGGTGGTTCCTGGTGTCTGGGGTGGGAGTAAAGGGAGGTGGCATGGCAGATACACAAATGCAGTCAGCTGGAGGAAAAGCATGCTGACAGCCTTCTGCTGGATTGGAAACTACAGCTCATATCAATTTTCTTCTTTTTTATATCAATTTTCTGTATAGTTTCTTTTTTTCCATAATTTTATTGAAGAACAAATAGCAATGAGACAGTTTCAAATCAAATTATTAGGACAGATTCAATAATTAATACATTGCATATCATTTTCTTAGCGGTTATTTGTTGTACAAGGTGCAGACATGATATTCTGCTTACAAACACTATTAGAGCAGATCCCTCTATTCACTGAATTAAAAGAATGTAGCTGTATACCTATCTTTTTTTTCAAAGCTGATTTATAGGACAGTTTCAATAATTAATACTTTCTACATTGTTATCTTCCTGGTGGTTATCCATAGTACAAGAAGCAGACAGGATATCCAGTCCAAACACTATTAGTGAAAATCTTTCTTCTCATAGAATTAAGTGAACAAATTTTCTGAATAGTTTCTAAAGGCCTAAAAGATAAGAGATTGAAGCAAACTAATACAATGTAATGGTAAATATTTAAGGAGATACAAATGCTGCTTGCAGTCTGATCACATATTTTAAATACATACTGAATTACTATAGTGCTCCCCATATATAAGTATAATTACTAGCTGCCAATTCTAAAATGCATACATACATACATACATACATACATACACTGCTGTAAAATCAGCTTGTCACTGTATTCACGGGCATGGCTGGTGCAACATCTCCTCCTCTCCTGCAAGTTCCATCACAGTAGGACCAAGACTTGTTTCACTGACAGCACTTCCAGGTCTAGCACAGCATCAATTCCTAAACATTTATTGAAGGCATGTCAAGTGGAAGTGCACAGCATGGCCAATGGAAAAGAAATGTTTATGCATCCATCATTTATTCATATGAGGCCAGGGATCAAGAAAGAGAATATAAGTACACATTATCAGTGCCCAGTTCATGCTGAGAAGCCAGGAACTATGATGACTTACTCAAACAGGGAAGCAAGACTCAAAACTCTGGTCATTTGACTACAACAACCAGCACCTAGCAAAGAGGAGTGAGAAATCAATGATCCAGTTCAGAATAGAAAGTAGCATTTGGAGGGGCAAACAGCTCTGGTCTCACGCCAAGGCAGGCTTTCTTAACCAAAAGTTGTAAATGTCTCTAGTGTTTTTCAAGGTAGATACCTGGGAGTAGGGAATTCCTCTTCAATTTGGTCTTGAGTGAATGATTTCTCTTTCTTGAGCATTATCACAGTAATTTAGTTTCATTGCTGACTCTGATCTTCAAGTACTACCCCACACTTGGTTTTCCTCACCTAGAGTTAACTGCACCCCTTTTTGGGTGAAGCCTTGCTGGGATTCTGCTCCACCCCCATGTTACCATAGCACCTGCTAACCACCATGGCCTGGCCCTGCTCATTCATCCCACAGAGCCACAAGAGCCACTTAACTTACTAAGATTATAAAATTTCTTTTCATGTTCATGAAAATAAAGATTCAGGGTGGTTACATGGTCATCAAGTTCACTGCAATATTAAATAGCAAGACCTGAATTTGGAGGTACCTGTTCTGCTACTAAATTCACATAGGAAATATAAAGTTCATGTGTTGGTATACAAGTTTTGATCTACCTAGGTCTTAACCATCCAGCAGAAAAGTATAAAAGTATAAAAATGAGCCCATAATATTAAGCTGAGCTGTAAATGGATATGGTCGAAAATTTCTTTGAATAACTCCCTATGGTTGCAGAATGCTGGACTGTGTTGGATTGTGGTGTCGAGTTCAAGCACCTAAGGTAGTTGAATGTCAAGGGAGTGCCCACTTTTGACAGGTGTAGACAAAGGAAGGGTTGCAGAAAGAAAAAATCATGATGTGTGTGTATAGACAGTACAGTTGGGATAGATAACGCTGTGCTTCTACATAATTCTATGAGAGGCAAGATCTGCACTAATGGTGGTTGGACAGGATATTATGTTGGCTTTTAGTGCTATGGTCATCTGCTAGGTAAATAATTATTGAATCTTTGATATAATTCAGCTATATAAAAACCTGTAAATATAATATCATGTATGCACCTTGTACAATACCAAAACGTTATGAAAACAGTTTGCAATGTATTATTTCATCGACTCTGTATGGTTCTGGTGTTTTGAAACTGTCTGATTGACATTTGTATTTCAATAAAATAAAAATAAATGGAAAAAAAAATTCAGAGTTGTCTGTTCTGCAGCCCAGGTGGCTTACAAATCCCCCTCCCCCCATCACAGATGTTGAGGACACAGCTCCACCACCAACACTGTTACACTACAATCCAGAACAGCTATATTACTGGCTTATTCTTTCCATATATATATTAGAATATCATTAAAATGTAAAATTTAATTTTATACTCTAATGTGATCATCTTTTGAATAATTTATACTCTTGATTTTTAAAGATACTGTCTAGTAATCTCCTTGATGCCAGACAAACTCTTGCTTTCAGCCTTGTGTTCATGGCCTATAGCAAAATAACCACTGTCTACATGAAAATATCACCTGTGGGATTCTACAACATTGCTCCAGGATTTCAACTCATATAAGAAAGACGGATGAACTGGTAGTCTACTGTGCTTTAGGAAACTCAGAAATTTATAAATAAAGGGATTTGTTCTCTGTTGATATGACCCGAAGTCACACTCCTTTCTGGGAAGAAATCCAGAATCTGTGTACATTTCCTAAATTTCAAATGAGTCAGCAAACAATTTACAATAGTCAGCAGTGACCACAGTAAGCAATCATACTGCCATTTTTATAATATAAAAATTTAAAATTAAAATTTAAAATATAATTGCAACAGATCTTTGATAATTAGTGTGAAACAATATGAAAAAAAAATTCTTATGCGAAGATAATATGACTCTTTAGCCTGACTCTTTAGCCCATTAATTTTATGAAGACCGGTGCAAGAATCTCAGTCATTTGCCAAGCAAATTAATTTACATTCACCTGGATTACAGTTCCAATGATTACTCTGGCTCCCAGATAAAACAAGTATTCATAGAAAAGAGACCATAGCCGAAGAACCTCCCACAGTAATTTATCAGCAAGGTTATAGATGAGGATATGGGCCACAGAGAGCTCCTTGTGAGTCTCAATTATCTTAATATTATTAACTCCAAAACTTTTGAGACACAGCAAACATCAAAACAAGAAGCTTTAAGGGGGTGGAGAACCATAGTTAATGCAGCAAATGGAGAGAAATATAACAAAAATAAATACAGTGAAAGGGGCTATTGAAAAATGATGAAACAAGAAAATTGTATAGACATTATTCAGAAAAATGGAAGGAAAATGTACATTATATGTAATAAATGAGATAATAGATATAAAGGAAGACACTGATAAAATTTTATAAAATAAACAAATTCAGCAGTCACAGAAAAAGTGGAAAAGGTAATCTAAGATTATGACTAAGGCCTAGATAGTTAGAAGCTACTTTGTACTACTTTAGCTATTTGCTACAAAAGGCTTTTAATTTTTTAATTAATTTTATTGAGAAAGAAATAGCAATGAGACAGTCTCAAAACGGGTTAGTAGGACAGTTACACTAATTAATATATAAAATGTAACAACACGAGGTATAAAAAGTAAATCCATATTAATATGCCGAGCTGTTAAGTCTAAAACCATTTTTTTCTTTTTTGGTGGAACCAGGGATTGAACTCAGACCCTTGTGCTTGCCAGGAAAGTGCTTATTCTACTGAGTCATCTCCCCTGCCTAAGACTTTTATTTTTTTATTTTTTTAATCTTTATTTATTTTTTTTGGTGGAACCAGGGATTGAACTCGGACCCTTGCACTTGCCAGGGAAGCACTTATTCTACTGAGCCATCTCCCCGGCCCCAAGACTTTTAAAAAGATACAGCAAGTCACTAAAAGTAACTAAACCTTTGTTGAGAAAGGAACCTTTTCACTGTTTCTATTTAATGTAACCTCATTTCTGTCTCTTCAGCTCCCATTGCTGATCTCAAAGATCAAAGGGATACACCACAGCGGGAGGGAGAGGCAGCAGCCTGGCAAGCCCTGTAGAGTTCAGAAGCGTTGTGTTCTCCAAGCATCTTCTTCTCTACCAACTATCACTGTTGGAACTTTCTGGATTTCCATTACTGAAAAAACCTCAGTTTGTAACATTGAGTTTATTTGCCTTAACTCAGAGTTTACACAGTGAAAAAGTCAGTCTATAGGGCAGTACTGAAAATAATCACAGACAACTGTTTCCATCTCAGATTTCTGAAGTGGTGACACCAGTCCAATGAAGAGCTAGCCACCAAAGTTTAAATGCCAGTGAAGTTAGGACACTGCAAAACCCCAAGATATTTAGGGAGATGTAGGCATCAAGCACATGTGCAGGTCTGTGAGCAACACGGGCAGGACCCAAGGAAGATGTCCACTCTCATTTTGGCCCACTCCAAGCTTTCCACAACGACTTTGGAAGAACAAAACAGTGTGTCAAACTGCCAAAGGTAGAGTCACCCCCGAGAATCATGGAAGCACTGGGCAGGGGTGGAAAGCACAGTGGTTGAGAGGATTTCAGGGAGTGAGCACTCTCGCCATTAATCACATAGCAAGTAAGTAAAGATGTCAGTATCTCATGACAAAAATACAAACTACAGTATCCAGAATTGGAACATGAAAGTGATTCAGAAGCTCATATCAACCAAAAGTA
Source organism: Ctenomys sociabilis (assembly GCA_004027165.1). Classification (NCBI taxonomy): domain Eukaryota; kingdom Metazoa; phylum Chordata; class Mammalia; order Rodentia; family Ctenomyidae; genus Ctenomys; species Ctenomys sociabilis. The sequence goes on from PVKA01008623.1 coordinate 22,558, forward strand.
AAAGCAAAATACAACAACAACAAAGGTAAGAGAGAAAGGGTATTTAAGTTACAGAGCTGGCACACAGAATTTAAAATATGCAGTTAAAATGTACAGTGAAACTACAAAGAAAATCGAGAGTCCCATGTCTTAAAACATTAAAATTAAAACTGATTTTTCAATTTCCTGATAAGCACACTTTGAATTGGGATGTTTGATTTTCCCCCCAATCTAGTAAATGTGCTATAAGACTCTCTCATGAGACAATGAAACAATGGAAGCCACAGGATCACAACTTTAAAAAACTTCATGCTTTATTGTGTGCCTCATTGCTAAGTCAGAATATTCAGTGGTTTAGACATATTAGATTGTTTTTAACTCAGGATATTTTCACCTTGCAATAGGTTTACTGTAGCATAACTTTACTGAAAGTCAAGAAGAGCAACTATATTTTTACATTTATTAGTGGATGATTTATAAGATGTGGCCTATCCTAGGTGATTCAAATGTGAATTTGAACGTTGGAAATTTCTAGGTGGATTACCCTATATCACTGCTATGTCTGGTTCATTGGGAGTTCTGTTTAGGTCTTCTATTCCTTTCGCAGTCTTCTGCCTAATTATTGTATCTATTATTGCATGTGGCTAACTAGAGCCTCCATGTATCATTGTTGACTTATCCATTTCTCCCTTCAATTCTGCCACCTTAACTATAAAAAATTTCAGGACTGTGTGGAGACATAAATGTCATTTTTTTCTTGATAGTTTAATCTTTTAAAAAATAATCATACTTTACTTTATATGCTGTCTAAAGCTCCTATAGAAAGTCAATGGTCACTCTGACATCCTTAAAGGAGGGACTTCGAAGAGGTGATGGAGTATCTGATGAGAGTTCTCCCTTCCTGAACTGATTCTTGCTGTGAGCAGAGGAGGTGAGGAATGTATTAGAGAGCATAGGGCTGGATTCCTTATAAGTCAGTGCCTTTGCCCGTTTCCTCTTCTGTCTTTCACATGCTCATCTACCCCTCTAAATGTTATGACACCATAAGAAGTCCCTCATAATGTGGGCCCTCAAACTTGGACATCTTGAACTTGGTCTCTGGAACTGTGTGACAAATAGATGGCTATTATTTATTGTTTATCAAGTAGGTACTCTGCTTGAGAAGGGAAACACAAAGGAAGACATTTGAATGACAATGTCTTTTGACTTACATTATTGTATAGTGAATTATTGCATTAACTGAATTAAAAAAATCTAGCTCGGATTAACAGTGTCTTTATATCAAATTCAACTGCATACTCCTTTCTGTTACTGTCAGACAAATTAAACTTTCTGTACCATAATTCCATCAATTTTATACATATGTTTTGGGGAGTTATATTTAGGTATCAACTAGGGAATTAGGTATCAACTTAGGGAATCAAGAACATTCATTTTTATGTCTATATATGTAAACTAGTATTCTTTGTTTTGCATATACATATTTGACTTTGTGTTTACTATTCTTTTCTTTGAGGATCACGGCCATATGTATGTGTGTACGTATGTTTTTATATATGCATCTGAGACTAATTATTTATTGTAAGGCAATGACACCTTTTAGTTTTTGTTTAGTTTGGAACTGTTCAATTTCTCCTAAATTTTGGCCATGTTTTGATTGAAACCAGGGTTTCACACATGTGAAGCTTTTATGAAAAATTCACATCATCAAATTTGGTGGTACAATATGGAAGGCTGCCTTTTTTAAGATCAGGAGTAAAGAGTCATTAGTTTTCTAATTTTTATTTATCCAAACTTGCAATATATTTTGTATCCAGGAAAAGTAGTCAAGGAAAGAAATAAAAGATAACTAGACAGGAAAGAAAAACTAAACTTGTCTTTTTAATCTCTTTATTTAATTGGTATAGGATTTTGCTATACAGCTCAGACTCGGTGATCCTCCTGTCTCAGCCTCCCCAGCATCGGGATTATAGGCCACCACCCCTGATTACGGTGGCTAGCATGGTACCCCCTGGGTTCCAGAGCTGGTATGGCACATGGTACCAAGGATCAAATACAGGCACCGAGACCACTGAGCTGTCTCTACAGCCCATAAAATCATCTTCATATGGAGATGACTGCATCTTTTACATGTACCCCCCCCACACACCCTTTTTAGAACTAAAGGAAGCTAAAAGTTTGCTTGATCTAAGGCTAATATACAAATCAGTTTTGTTTTTACATATCAACAATGAAAAATCTGGAAATAAAAATAAGAAAACTCTAAACAGGACTTCTAGTTTCCATTCCAACTAGTAAAGAACTTAAATGTTATCATCTCTTTTCTAATTTTATTTTTTAAAAAAGTGGATGAACTGAAAATTAATAGATGTTAGTTCTACTTGACAATTTAAAGCACATAGCAGGCCAGCCAAATAGCTCACTAGATTAAAGTGCCTGCAAGCAGGAGCAGGGGCTGGGATTCGATCCCCGGGCCTGGGTGCACTGAGACGGCGATTGAGATTGGGTCTGGTGGCACGGCCTGTAATCCCAGGACTTGGGAGGCTGTTAACAGAAGAATCACTATGAGTTCGATCTAGTAGTGAGACCTTGAACACTCTGTAGATCCTTCTCTAAAAATACAAAATAAATAAACAAATAAATAAAGCACACAGCATCACTACAGAAAGTGAAGACACAGTTAAATACAGAACTTCCCTGATTACCAGGAATAGAAGCAGCCAATACCAGCGCTAGCAAAATGCCTGGAAAATTAAAGGAGATCTGAATAATGACTAGATTCAACGTGCTGAGTGTCATGGGAGACAAAGCTGTTATCCACTCTTGGGGGGAAAGGTCTCACTTTCACGACTTGTATGTCAGTAGTACTGCTAAGGCAGTTCAAAGGGAGAAAAATGGGATGACAATATGTTCATGGGCAAAACAATTGGATTTAGAACAGAGCGTCATACTATGTAAAAAATTAACTGACCATACCTTAGGATCTAAGGATGAAGATAGGAGGAAACATTCTAACTTTAATCTACCTAAGAGAGAAAGAAAAACTGAGAAGAATTTTCTGAAGGTCACAGCCCCAAGACACTTATTTACTAAAACTAAAATATAACTGTAGGATTAAAGAATGGTTCTTTTTTCTCAATGCTTATGACCGTATCAATGGGGCTCCCATCTAACAAGAGCTGACTTTAGTTGCAGGAACTGCAAGACCCACACCCAATTTTAAAAGAGGCTCGTACAATGAATAACTGCTATGAAGACAGCAATATGTAATGTATTAATTATTGTACCTGTCCTACTAACCTGTTTGGAAACTGTCTCATTGCTATTTCTTTCTCAATAAAATTAATTAAAAAAAGAAAATTATCATACTCTGATATCAAATAAGATCTCAGAAAATGTGAGAATATCCCTTGACCAAGGATAGGAGGACCCAACATACTCCAAATGTCCATACTCCCAAAATGGTTATACAGACTTAATAATCCATTCAAAATATGTTTAGCACATCTCACCAAACTAGAGAAAAAGTTTCTAAAATTTATTTATACCCTTCATATTGATATACCATTTTTTAGGTTACATATAAAATGAACTTAATTTTTTGCATATATTCCAGCATTATTTGATGAAAAAATTGTCTTTATCCCCAATTAAGTTTCTTCAAACTTAAAAAAACAATAAAATAAAAGAGGCTAGAAGCCAAAGATGAGAGACAAGACCAACGCAGGACATTGAAAGTTTTATTCTCTGACATAATAACTACAATAAACAAACACAGCCCAACTCCTGACAGATGAACATGAAACCTTAGATAAAAGAATAATTTTCTTAGTAAGCTCTAGTTTTGAAACAATTATAAGGCACACTAACAGGTAAAAAAAACTAAAAGAAAACAGCCTAACGAAATGAAGTTAGCACTAGAATCAGAATGACAAATAGCAGAAAATTTGGAGGTAATGTTAAAAAAAAAAAAAAAAAAAAAAAAAAAAAAAAAAAAAAAAAAAAAAAAAAAAAAAAAAAAAAAAAAAAAAAAAAAAAAAAAAAAAAAAAAAAAAAAAAAAAAAAAAAAAAAAAAAAAAAAAAAAAAAAAAAAAAAAAAAAAAAAAAAAAAAAAAAAAAAAAAAAAAAAAAAAAAAAACTTAAGTATGATCATGCCAAAATCTCTAACAAAATTCTTAAAATAATAAGTCACTTGCAAGAGCAGATGCGGAATGTAAGCAGAAGGGTAGAAATACTTAAGAAAATAAAATTATCTCTCAGAATTCCTAGAAAATTCAAGAATTCCCACAGATACCAATTGTTTTATAAAATAGTACCATCTTTCCATATAACCTATGTATATCTCTATACTTTAAATCACCTCTAGATTATTCATAATATGTACAACAAGGAAATACATAAACATATACTGCATTGTTTATGCAATAATTATGCAATGGAAACATTCAATTCCATGCCAAATTTTCCACATACTTTAAAGCTGCAGTTGGTTGAACCCACAAAAGTAGGATCCATATATATGAAGATTATACTGTAACTTTATGAAAATGACTTTTAAATAGAAAATACTTAGAAATAAATTTCACAAACACACAAATTCCTCATGGTGTAACAAAACATTGCTGAGTATGTGCCATTACGTTTAGATGTGCTTAGTCAAAAGAGACTGTTATGCTACATTATTGTGTATGACTATTTATGTCAAGTTTTCTCTGCAAAGCTATAATTATCTGTTAATATTCTCCAGCGATTTAACATCTAGAACAACCATGGTTGGTAATAAGTAACAATTCACTGGTTGCAAGAAAAGGAAAGCCATATTAATATGCTGAGTTGTAATAGGCTCAAATCAACAATCTCTGATATTGCCAGTCATGCAGATAACTCGCTACTATTATAGACTACTGGACTATATTGGATTACTTTGCTGAACTCTGGCACCTACAATATATGAATGGCAATGGAATACACATCTGACAAAATTAAACAAAAAAAGAATATATATGTATGAAGGACCATTTATAGTGAAAAATATATATAGATAGATCTGTGTATACAAAGTAACATAGATATAAGGCTACTATCTCTTGGTTCAATGAGAAGAAAGTTTTGAACTAATAGTGTTTAGACAAGATATCATGTTTGCATCTTGTACTATGAATGACTACTACAAAGACAACAATATGCAATGTATTAATTATTGTAACTGTCTTACTAACCTGTTTTGAAACTGTCTGATTGTACTTCTTTTTCAATTAAATTGTTTAAAAAAAGAAAAAAAAAACATTGCTGAAAAGTTTAAGAATAACTAAATAATTGGAATGGCATTTAATATTCATAAATCCAAGACTTGCTATTGTATTAATAAATAATCCTCAATGTTATGTGCAGATTCAATGCAATCTTTTGAAAACATCCAGCTGGAACCTTTACTATAACTAATAAATTGCTTCTGAAGTTTATAATAAAAAGTGAACAAAAATCACAAAAATAAATTTTTGAAAAAATGTAAAAAAGTTGGAGAACTCACTATTGATGTTTTCAACACTTGTTAAAAAGCTGCAGTAATCAAATATTATACTATGGGCATTTTTTTATGAATTTAGGACAGGGTCTACAGGGTTTACAAGGTCTCACTTTGTGGATCAGACTCATAGTGATTCTCCTGTTTTCAGCCTCCCCAAGCGCCAGATTACAGGCGTGAGTCACCACACCCAATCTCCATTGCTGTCTCAGAGTGGTCCAGGGGCTGGGCTGGCACTGCGTGCCAGGGTTCACAACCTGACCTCTGCGCTCTGCTGAAGCAGATGCTTTATTCCCCTGAGCTATCTGGATAGCTCTTAGTATGAGCATACTGATAGATGCAGAGATCAGTGGAACAGAACTGAGACAGAGATAATATCTCATGTCATCATCATTTGGTTTTGTATCATATACTAAGACAGTTCAAGGGGGTTTAAAAAAAAGGGATAACAATATGTGTACAAGTTAAAGAATTGGATATAGAACACAGCTTCATACTATGTAAAAAAATAACTGACAATACACAATGCTTATATTCCTTAGGGGTAGTTATCATATGTATATACCAAATCTGCAATATTTTCTACATTTCCCTCCCAATACATTGGATATTAGGGAGAAGACTAAACATATAAATATATAATTAAAGTATATTTTTATAGAAAGGCATCTCTCTAAAAGGGGCAACCATTTTGAAGTCATTTATCTCCTAATGGGCTTTTTTCACAATATTTTAAAAAGTCATACAATGCAACAACAAAAAGACAAGTTAATTTTTGAAATGGGCAAAGAAATTGAAAAGGTTTTTCTTCGAAATTCATAAATGGCCAGTATAGCCAAGCATATGAACACCTGATCAACGTCATCAGTCACTAAGGAAACACACAATGCACATAGGCACAAGGCAGCGCCAGTCACTCCAACAGGAAGATTAATATAAGGAGACAGTTAAGAACATGTGGTGCCTGTAATCCCAGCACTCGGGAGGCTGATGCAGGAGGATTGTTGTGAGTTCGAGACCAG
>PVKA01008623.1:29182-72263 GCA_004027165.1 Ctenomys sociabilis
AAAAAAAAAAAAAAAAAAAAAAAAAAAAAAAAAAAAAAAAAAAAAAAAAAAAAAAAAAAAAAAAAAAAAAAAAAAAAAAAAAAAAAAAAAAAAAAAAAAAAAAAAAAAAAAAAAAAAAAAAAAAAAGAACATGTGGTGATGAAGATGCACAGAAATTGTTCCAACCATATTTTAAAAAAAGAAAAGCACAATAAAATGACACAGCCACTGTGGAAAAGTGGCGGGTGTCCAAAATGTTAAATGTTAAATGTGTAATTACTATATGATCTAACAGTTCTACATATAGCCTAAAATAACAGTAAGTGAATGCTAACACATCATAAAATGCAAATGTTCATAGAAGCTTTATTCATAATAACCAAAGGACAGGGACATACCACATGTCCATCAATGGGCAAGCATATAAATAAAATATGAAGTACCCATGTAATTAATAGTTGGCCACAAAAAATGAAACACTGATCTCTGCTACAACCTAGGACTACTTTGAAAACATGCTAATCCAAGCATGTCAGACACAAAGGCCATGTGTTATATGATTCTCTTTATATGGACTGTTCAGATAAGGCATGAGAAGACAGGAAAGCTGGAGTGTGTGGCTTTCGGGGGATGAGGGTGAATGCTACCTGACTGCTAGTAGGGCTGAGGCTTTTTCTAAGAGTAATGAAGATACACTATTCTAAAAGTAAACAACGATGATCCTTGTACAGCTCCATGAATATAATAATTTAAATGTTCCACTTCAAAATCATAACTTTAAGGTATGTGAATTTTATCTTCTAATAACATGATTGAAGAATAGACTTAAAAACAAGCACACTGCAATTTCACTAATACACTCATTACAGTAATTATTGTTTACTAGTGTATGTTTTCCCTCATAAATAGAACTCAGAAAAATTCTTATCTGAGTCAAATTAAGAACAATATACACATTCACTATAAGGGGCAGTGAATTCAAGTCATTAATCAAGATTTTAATTATTTGCAAAAAGGAGCCATGTATAATAATAAATTATTAACCTATAAGTACTTATTCACTTTCAATAAAAATGCACACGTTTATTCTGTCCTTTAACAACTAAATATGTATGGATATAATGTTGCTATACACAAAATCGTTTTAGGATCAGAGAATCTGTTAAAAACTGACATTTCTGTAAGACAGTTTAAATTTGTAATTATATTGTATTAAATATAGTGTCGAATGCACTCTCTTCAGTTGAAATTAAACTTAATCTACCCAATCAACATGCATGTGCACTATGTCAAAAAAAAATGTAGTAGAAAGACATGTGTAAAAAGACAGAACTCTGCATTTATTCGAGTTGTTAGAATTCATATATAATTTATACAGCTCAGTTTAGCTAGGGTGGAAAACTTACTTACACATTGGACACACCATTCTCAACAAATACAAGTTGCAACTTTACCATTTTTGACATTTTTTTCCCCAAAGATGGGAAATAATTTAACACATAGAAAAGCTGTTAATCATCTTATTTTTCCAAACATTAAAAAAGATACCATTACCATTGTCAAAATCTTGACATCACCTTGGGAATTACTGCTGTCATTGCTAAATTCCAATTTGAAAACCTAATTCACAAAAAAAACAAAAACAAAAACAAAAAAACAAAACCACACTGTGTGTTACTGATAGCTTCGCAAACAGAACTTTGGTCACTACTTGCAAAAATTCCAACTCTGGGGCACTAAAGATCAAAGGTATTGAATGGAAAAGTGAAAAACAATCAACACTATATAAGTTAGATATGCCAGATTCTCTTTGCTATTACTTATACATGCACTTTGCAAAATGTACATACTGAACACTAGGCCTCTAACATATTCTGGAAAATATTAACAGGGGCTTCCACATTCAGAAGTTTGAGATCGCCTCTCACTGGATTCTCCTACTCATAGATACTGTGCATTAATAGGATACGGTCCCCAGAATTTACTCAGGCAGAAAACTATATTTGTATAACTCAGCTATTAACCAACCTCTTTGAAAGAATTACCCTCTTTTTCCCATCTTCTTACCCCAAATACATAAAGTATCTTTTACCCTCCTCAGCTTATAGCTGGTCCAGAAAACAAAAAATAAACTCTTGCTGATGGAACAACACAGCACTTACACACGTATATGAAACTCACTGGAATGTAAATGAAGGATGGGGTCAAGCTGCAGACCCTTCTTTAGAACTGGTGCTTAAACAAAGAGTCACACATAATCTGTACACCATTTTGTTCCCAAAACAAAATGTAGCAGATGTTTCTCCTGGATCTCAAGTTAACAATGCAGATAGAGCTAGATGCCATGCTCTTAATACTTTTTTTTAGTATCTATGAATTTAAAACTCTGAAGTCACTTGACCATAGTCAAAGTGACATCCCACAAAAAATTTAAGTTTCCATGTCTGAGTTTGATCCCTGGTATTAAAAAAAAAAAAAAAAAAAAAAAAAAAAAAAAAAAAAAAAAAAAAAAAAAAAAAAAAAAAAAAAAAAAAAAAAAAAAAAAAAAAAAACAATCAAACAAAACAACAGTCATTTTAAAAAGCCACACTACTGCCATAAAACATTAACTACAGGAATCTTGGGATTGGTATTCGGAAGAGCAGAGGCATATTCTTGCTAATTTCAAGAAGCAAGCAGACACAGACTAGGGCCCAAGTCTCATTTTTGAATTCCATCTTTACACCCTTGTGGGATAAGAAATAAAAATAAATGACACAGTAAAACTTCTCAAAGTTGAGTGAATAAGCACAGCACAAGCATTTGGGAAGTGCAGTTGCTACAAGGGAACAGTATCCAGAAATTCAGTCTTATATGTGCTGGCATGGTCCAGATCTCTTACATAACAGTTACCCTTTTTTGTAATAGTGAGCAGACTTCAATAATTTTGCATTTAGGTGGTTCCACAAGCCTCCATATGTCAGGCAGAGATGACATCACTGTTGCCACTTTGCTTCCTTCTGTGTTCCGCTCCATGTCACATTTAACAAGAGAAGTGTCAACTCCTCCTCACACAGTAATTGAACTCGTTTTCTCCTTAAAGTGGTCCCAAGACTTTCATTTGTGTCAAGTAAAGATCAAAAGTATCATGTAATTGGAAAGTGAGGTCTCTCATTGGGTTTTAGAATGTTGGAAAAATGATGACAGATACAGGTGTTCTTTATTTATTTTACTTGCCTGATAGAACCATCAGGGATAATTTATATGTTTATAACGTTCACTTGTTAAATGCAGAGTTCTATGTCTTTTAGTTTATGCAATACTTACAGCCACCAGCAGAAGATAAAGAACAACCCGAACAAACAAGAACTCCTACAAGCTGTCCCTTTAGTAATCACATATTCCTTCTCACTGCTAACCCCCGGTAATCTTCAATTACATCCTATAGCTTTGTACTTTGAAAGTGTCATAAATGAAATGAGAAAGTATTTAACCTGGGTACTATCACGGAAAGTAAACCATCTGGAGACTCATCCAGATTGTATACCACTCTGGTCCCTTGAAAGGATCAAAAGAGCCTAATGAATAGGATTCTGTTATTTAGTTTGCTTATAAAACCATCATCTTAAACAGATACTAGAAATGCCACTAGTATAAACATTATTAAGCAAGCTTATATGCGACCATAAATTTCATCTGTTTAGGATAAATTCTTGGAAGTAGGATGGTGAGGACAGGTCATAATTGTGTATTTTTCTGTAATCAACTATCAAAATGTTTTCTAGAGTAGATTAACAACTCTGCATAATTTGAATTGGAGCAAACAGAAACATATACCCTTTAGGAGGAAAAGATAATTCTTAGGTAGTTTATACAGAATGGAATGATTTTTTTCACAGAAAAAAAAATGTAGCCAATAAATAAATAAATCATCTCTGTGTATCTTTAAATCCAAACCACTTGATTCATCTGTTCCATAAGGATAGAGTCTAAGAAAAGAATTGATTAAGATTTGCATGGAGTTTATGTGTGCCATAACTACAGTGCTAGTGTGTAATCCCTGCACCCATATTAAATCTGTTCCGCCCAGAATAGCAGCATTACTAAATATTTTAAATGGTGCAGTGGACTCAGAGATGAGATCACTAGGGATCGTTCCCTACTAATACGAGGACACAACAGCAAGGAGGAACAGGTCACTGTGGAAAGCAAACACACAGAAGCGATCAGGAAGAGACTGAGCCATAAGCCAACAGCTACCACACATCTCAGTAGAAGAGAACATCTGTGAGTCCTTCAGGAAACTAAGAGGAAAGGCAAGGCATGTTTGTAGGCACAGAAGTAGAAGCTGGAGATGAGTCTGCAACATGTTTCTTGTAAAAGAAGAAATTAATGGTGAGGCACTGAGCCCTTCATGACTTCTCTAGAGCAGCTGGATTAAAACCTTCCCAGGAGCCCAAAACAGGACAATAGATCTATATGCATGTGATAGTTTTCTTGAGCTAAGTTTTGGTCACTTGTTTATAAAATATATTCCAAATTCATTTTACCTTGTAACTCTTTAATTAAATCTTGAAAAGCAAATATAGAAAAACAAAATGAAACAAACAAACAAAAAAACATGAGGGTCAGCCAGATGGTTCAGTGGATTATAGTGCCTGCTTAGGCAGACACAGGGAACAGGGGTTCAGTCCCTGACCTGCTCTGCCGGCCCTGCACCCAGAGCGTACTGAGATGGAGATTGAGACTGGGCATGGTGGTGCGTACCTGTATTCTCAGGGCTTGGGAGGCTGAAAAACAAGAAGGATCACTACAAGTCCAATCTGTATACTGAGACCCTGCAGACCCTGCAGTAAATACATTAAAAAATAAAAAAGAATAAAAATACAACATGGGGCAAACATGAAAAGATATGAAAAAAGACCCAAATATTGTGTCATGGTGTTTTAGTAGCATGTAAGTTTTATTTCCAACTAAAGTCATTTGGTTCTTTAAGAAAATATAAACTGTGCTATTCATCAGCTTTGAAACTGTCCTATTGCTATTTGTTTCTCAATAAAATAAAATAAAAATTGACTACTGTCAAAAAAAGAAAATATAAGTATGCCATGAATACTCAATTAACATCAAATATAATTATTGAGACCTGATCTTTTTCAGAGCAATACAGAAGGAAGGAAATTATTGAACTCAATGTCTATTGGCTTTAGTAATTTGCATGTTTATAGGAAAATGATTCAGCTTGTCATTTAGTGTCACCATCCATAAAACTGGAGTCTATTGTGAGCTCAGTTTCCATTTTAGGGTGACAGTCAAAGAAAATACACTATTTCTTTTTTTTTTTTTTTTTGAAAATACACTATTTCAAAGTTGGGCAGATTCTTCTAGTTGAAAATGCACTTTAATATTTTTGTAACATTTAAACTTTGCCTTAATTTTATAGACACTTCCATTTCTTGGTTGCCTAATTTGTCAGATGAAAAAATATTACAAAGATTGTTCCTGGACATTACCCCTCTGCAAACAATGTGCTGTCTTAAGTACACTTTAGGCAGCACAATGTTAGGAAAAATAAAATAAAAATTGACTACTGTCAAAAAAAGAAAATATAAGTATGCCATGAATACTCAATTAACATCAAATATAATTATTGAGACCTGATCTTTTTCAGAGCAATACAGAAGGAAGTTAGGAAAAATAAAAATCTCTGGATATTTTCTGAAATGATGATGCAGTTTCCATTAATGGTTTTCTACTTCGTCAAAAGAGATTATTGCATTAAACTCAACACTGTTGAGCAATGGAGACTATTTTAGTTGAGGGCTTTAATACTTTCTTAGAAGCATCAGTGATAGTCTTGATTTATCCCTAGAAGGCATGTTTGGTACATTGTGCTGCCTAAAGTGTACTTAAGACAGCACATTGTTTGCAGAGGGGTAATGTCCAGGAACAATCTTTGTAATATTTTTTCATCTGAAAATAAGCTCAATAAATCTCTAAAAGAAGTTTGTGAGACTTAAACTTTATCTGACTACATTTTAAATTCTTTACACTTGAGATCTTCTGTTTTCCAAATAGCGTAAAGATAGGAGCATAAACACACAGAATATTGCCAACATTGTCACTATTTCCATCAACAAATTTATTCTTTCTTTTGTTGACAGAGCTCAGGTGCTCCCAGTGAGGGATCCAAACATAGCTTCTTGCTTCATTTTCAAGTCACATCGCTTAGGTTTTTTGAACTGTGTCCAATACTTCTCAACTATCTTCATATCTACAAAAGGTTTCCAAGTAGCTCCTCTGTCGATGCTATGGTCTCACCAGGGCCCAGGTAGCTGCTACTGAAGTTTAGCAGGCCTGCCCAAGCCCAGCTGCTTGAACTGCCCCTAGCTTCCACCTTGCAATGAGATGCACTACAGTTCTCTGAACCTTTCCTGTGGGGTTCACATACTACAGGAGCTGGCAGTTATTTTCTTTAGATAATCCCCTCCCTAATGCTGCAGCATGACACATTTGGCCCTGAAATGTTTCAATTACTAAAATGACAAATTCTGACAGCAATTTAAAACATCCCTTCCAATTCAAAGACTTCACTTCAAGGTATTCTGGTTAAATTGAAATTTCCTTTCACAAAATAACACTCTCTAACTAATCTAGTCCAATCCACCAGCATCAGTTTTGTACTTTCCCACTCCAGTCTGCTGATCTTGGCATCTGCTTTAGACTCTTTGTTCTTCCCATGCCCAGACAGAGGTTCAGAGCCCAGAGCCTCAACAGACCTGACTGAGACCTTACACACCACAACCAGGGCTCTCTGTTCATTATGGTCACTGCTCAGAAAGCCTGGACATTATCCTGTTTGCATCTAGATCATACCATTAGGCTAGCTATTGGTATGAATTAAACACTGTTCAATGTGCCCTGCAGACCCTGCCACAACCTCAGATCAGAGGCACAGTTTGGCTACCAGAAACTTATTTTGACTGTGTTCTTTCTTTTCCCTTGTGTGCCTACAATTTTTCTCTGTTCTCTAGAGCCTACACAATCCTTAGATTTCAACTTATCAAATCACTTTCTTGGGTGGCCTTTTCAGTGAACCACATTTACCTTTGTGTTATGGGTTTCTCAGCCTCTATCTAACGGAACTAAGGGGAAAGAATGAATGATTCTCAAGACTGCATGTGCAAACAGCATATTGTCTCCCTAGTGAGAACCTGAAAGAGAAAAATGGAATCTGAAGGGGACAATTGACATTGGAAAAAGGGAATGAACTTATTCAAAAAGAAAGAGCGACTGATTTGAGGAGAAGGACAGGAAGAGGAGTAGGAGAAACAGAATTATGTATGTACTTAAATAGGATGTTTTCAACAACTGTGCATTTCTGCTGGTTTGTAGAAAGAAGCAGTTAATGCTTTAATTTATTTTCTCCTCTTTTTCATTTTTTGTCCTTTATCTTTTTTTAACTTTCTGACACATTTATTTCCTTTTTGCTTTCTTCCAATTTTATATGCATATAACTGGTAAATAAATAACCAGTGGGAGGACAACACTGTGTATTAAACAAATACTGTGAAATTCATACTACTTTATTCAGTGAAAATCTGTATCACTTGTAATTTTTTGTTTTAATTCTGATTTGTACTAACTTTTTAAAAAGACTGAATTAGGGAATATTTCTTTGTTCCGGGTATTAAAAGTTGAGTCATGATCCATCTTAATTTTTGACAATAGAAAACAGTATTAGAATGACAAACATGTTGGGCACCACAATGGCAGTTCTTGGAATAATATTTCATTCTGTTATTTTTAGAGCCCTCTCATTACAGTGTTGTTTTCTCCATTTTTTTACAAGAAAACCCTGAGAATGAAAGTAACAACCCTAGTACCATATAGCTCAGCAAAGAGAGCCTGGAGTTGAGAGCTGACTTCTCCATGTCGTGGTTCCTCCACAGCCGTTCTTCCATACACACATGTATAAGAGGCGGAGCAGCAAGAGTCACTCAAGAAACCTGGAGATGGTCAGGTGTGGTGGATGGAGAGAGAGTGGATGCTGGTCCATGAGACTTAGAAGAAGGGTGAGACAAATACGCAAAGAGGGGCTGTGTTTCCCCATGAATGAACCAGATTGAGTAAGGTCAAGCAAGGTGAAACCAGATCAAGCAAGATGGATAGCAAGTGGCTTCCCCTATGTATCCAAGGGGACATGAACTAATTTTATCTAGAGTTCCAGATATTTTCATATTCTTTGGACAACCTTCTCGCACTTGCCTCTGAACATAACATGGCGAAAAACACTCGTATGTTGGTACTCCGAACAAATGTTGGTACAATTTCAGGGTCTCATACTTCAAACTACTATGAGAACATGAATGTGTTTGATAGTTCATCCTGTTGCTGTATGGAGTGTACAGAGCCCAGTTACACAGCAAAGGCTAAAGAGCTAAGCTAGTTCACTGCATGGCGGTTGTGGATGGGAGAAGCATTCCAGAACAGGCGAACTACATACTCCACCATGATGAGTTTGATAGTTTCTTAACTACAGTTGAACACTGATTTGTGATAAACTACTGTAGACTATAGTCAGCAGCAAATGTAGCACCCTCTGAACCCTTAAAAGATATGTCTTGATAATACTGACAGTGATATTTAGTTTAAATGTTGCAAGAAATCCTCTGTAACAGGAATGAAGAGGTCATATGCTTGTAATTATAATTGAAGACATTTATTATTGAAATTCAGAGCTAAGTATTTTCTTGTATTTAAGACAACAGATATCCCCACTAAGTGCCATATGCATCAGCTTGTAAGAAACTGCATCACTCTTTCATTTGTTGTGATTGGAGGTGGGAAAAGAAAATAATTCTTACTTTTTCTTGTTCTCACAGTTACATGGTTCATAGGAAGCCTTGCAGAAAGAAATTTATCACCAACTCAGATGGGATACTGTGGACTGAATTGACTCAGTGTTATAGAACTATCACCCTTTTTTCCACCACATTTAAATGTGCTTCAACAATTAAAGGAAAAATTAATAGTGCAGCCTCCCTACAATCATTCTCACATTAAACTCTAAATGTCAAAATCAAAATTATTTTTATGCTTGATGGGCAGTTTCCCACTAACAATTTTCTAAATTGCCTAATAATTTTGTGTAGCAGAATTACAAGACTTCTGCTTGTGTATTTTTCCTTCTGTTTGCTTCCATCTGAATACAAATTAAGAGCAATCACTAGCAAACCTTTATGGCAGACACTTACCATGTAATGCTGCAACAGAGAAATGTAAAACAAACCTAATGGGAAACCCATGGAAATATTCATTCACTTCACAACAGAACATGCAAGTATATGAAGGGCATTTTCTAGACTGAGTTTTAGGATAAAAATGGTAAAACATGTGAAAGAAGAGTGATTGCTCATGACTCGCATTAAATTTTAAAACCTTCTGGGCACTTCCACCTTTATGCTCCAGTAGCACCTGCAACTACACATGTGTAAATTCAGACCCACTAAGTGCATGTTTCCTACCATGATAGTTAATCTGGTCTAATTGGTTAGGCTCTGGCATCCAGTGGCTTGCTGTCACACTATCCTTGATGCTTCTGAAAGTAGGTTATTGTTGTGATTAATAGTTATGATCTGCTGATTTAAATAACAGATTTATTTGATGGTGTGTATGGGCCTCATTCAATCAGGCCTCAAGGACAAAAGTGAGATTCTGCTAAAAGAAACTGAGCTGGGGCCAGGGAGATGGCTCAGTGAAATAAGCAGTTCCCAGGCAAGTGCAAGGGTCCGAGTTCAATGCCTGGTTCAGCAAAAAAAAAAAAAAAAAAAAAAAAAAAAAAAAGAAATTGAGCTGGGTGTGGTGGTGCATACCTGTAATCCCGGTACTATGGGAGGTGGATATAGGGAAGATTGTTAGTTCAATCCCAGCCTGGATAATTTAACAATTTGGCACAATCCAATCTCAAAATCTAAAAAAAAAAAAAAAAATTGAAAACTAGGTAAAGGCATAGAGATAAACTTCAATGCAAAGTGCTTAGAGTAGTCCCAAGTACTATGTGCACAAACATATACAGACTCAACGGTATGAATTCTTTCTCAATTTTTTGCCTATTGGCCTTACCTATTGCTATTAATTTTTTAATGCATTTTGTATAGGGGCTCACTATGCCACTTGGACTTGTAATGTCCCTCCTGTTTTCAGCCTCTCCAGGGCTGAGATTACAGGCTTGCCCCATGACCCAGACTCAGTTGCTGGCTCAGTGTGCTCAGGGCAGGGCTGGCATGACATGTGGTACTAGGGATTGAACCCCCAGTCCCTGTGCTTGCTCTCTCAATGGCCCTTCGGCTATGAATTTTTGACTAGCCAATCCACATATTTATTTTTTAAATTTTTTTTTAGGTTTCTTTTTTATTTTTTTTGGACAGGGTCTCACTATGCAGCCCACATTCACAGTGATCCTCCTGCTTCCTGCCTCCCTAGGGTTGGGATTACAAGCGAGAGCCACCACGCCCGGACTCCATCGCCAGCTCAGCACACCCGAAGGCGGGGCCAGCGCGGCAGGCCGAACCAGGAATTGAACCCTGGCCGCTGCACTTACCTA
Organism: Ctenomys sociabilis; assembly: GCA_004027165.1. NCBI lineage: Eukaryota > Metazoa > Chordata > Mammalia > Rodentia > Ctenomyidae > Ctenomys > Ctenomys sociabilis. Next base: position 39,747 of record PVKA01008623.1, read on the forward strand.
AGCAAGTGCTTAGTCCGCTGAGCTATACCACCGGCCCTCAATCCACACATTTAGATGAGATAGCTGATTAAAGTCAAAATCAATCAATCTGTTTCCCCTACCCATCTTTCTCACTCTCTCTCTTTCTCTCTCTCTCTCTCTCTTCATTATTTATCTATTTTTATGTGGAGAATTCTGACTGATACACCCATATTTATTCTTTTCTTTTTCCTTTCCTAATTTTGCCTATAAATCTGGCTGGAGAGATAGCTGAGTAGAATAAGTGCCTGCTTGGTAAGTGCAAAGTCCTGAGTTCAATACCTGGGAATGTAAAAAAAAAAAAAAAAAGACTGGATTTCCTATATACCTATCTGTTACTAATATGTTATATCCTCCTGGCAAATGTAAGGTTCTGAGTTCTGTTCCCAGTAGAGAAAAAAAATCCATCATAAAATTTGACATAAAATGCTACTAGTGACTCCTATTCCACACCAGACATGCATACTCAGGACTGACTTCTTAACTTTGCTCCGGTTAACAGAAGCAGCTGCTTTCTGATAGGTGAAGCCAGTGACCTCCCCTTTCTACTTGTGAATTTCTCTTGGTCCCATCTACAACTTAATTTTCATTTAGGCTGATATTATATAAAATTGTATGAGAAACAATACTCAGACTCCAAAGATGTAAAGTGAAACATATTTTCATTGTGCCCCCAAGTATCTTCAATTTAATTTTAGCTTCCATCCCAGTTATTCACCTGACTGGGAAACACTCAAATGCCTGAGTGCTTGAGAGGCATCAATTTCCTGGTCAGGGCACCCAGAGTCTAAGGATTCGTGCACAATTTGAAAAGATACCTAAGGAGTGGAGAAAATACCAGTTTATATGGAGCTTTGTAATCATTAATCTCCTCACATGATGTCTGGGGAGAGCAGGAGCTCAGATACATACCCATGATAGCCCAACTGGAGTCTCACACACACCCTGCTAAAACCTGTCATAGTCATTGTGATAGCTTCAGCTCTAGCAAACCATAACTGATGCACCAGTTACACTTCTCATCACAACTTCCTCAGCTCCCATGATTTTTGGCAGAGCTGCTTTGGCATTTAGGGGGAAGAACAAATGGGCTTGGTCTGGTGAAGCCCATCCCCATCTGTGTGGCATGGAGCCCCTTCCTCAGAGCCTCACATACCCCACCACGTGCTCTGCTCAGGCATACATCTGTGCCAAGGCCTCCTGACCATGTTCTGAACCACAGCAGTTCTGCCATGTATGCAAGCCCTTGGAAGGCCAGCGCTCAGTGGTCTGATCTATATCCATCCTTGACTTCAAGGACTGAGAACAGAGTCCAAAGGTTCCAACCTGGCTACATCATGCCACTTCAGTTGTGGGAATCACAGGCCAGGGCTCTCTCTTTAAAATCTCACTAAAGGACTTAAACTTCTTTAAATATCCTTAAACCTCAATTAAAGGACTTTGTTTTGCCATGTCCAGTGCAGATCTGAAACTTTCCTAGGGAGTAGATGGTGGAGGATGAAAAGATGAGGGCAAGAGATAGAAAACAAAACCTCTGGTCAGGTGGAAGTACTCCTAATGAGAGAAAAGAGCTGCCCCAGGACCTTGGCACCTTTACGCATACTCGGGCCTGCTGATGTCATGTGACACCCTTCTGTCTATCACCTTGTTTGCTTGTCTTTCCTCGGGCTCTGCATGTTCTCAGGCCAGGCCTTGCCTAGTCCCGCATGTGATCAATCTCTAGCTTCAGCCGCTCCCAGGATTGTGCTACATGGCAGAGCAAGGTCTCAGTGCATGAAGCCCTTTGCATGTACAGGAGAAGCACTAGAGGGCTAATTCTTTTTGGTCTTTGTACTTGAATCAAGCTGTGCATGCAATGAATGAGTGCTGACATAAGCACTCTGTCTTATTGTAATCTAAACACATGTGATGTGAATCATTTTTATTTTCCCTTATTAACCACTCTCTAGCTGCATGTAAGGAAAAAATCAATTCTTAAATTAAGGCATTAATGATGAATACTGTAAAAGTGCACAAACACATGTTACAGCATGTTTCAGCCTGGAAACAATATGCTAAGTAGAAAAAGCAGTTAGGAAAGTTCACGTGTCATTGGGATCTATTTATGTGGAATGCCCAGAAGAGCTCCATCCACAGAAAGGGTGTTGATTAGTGGTTGCCGGGGCATGCAGGCAATGGTACACAGGGAGTGGTCTCAAATGCCTATGGGATTTGAAAAGATTTTTGAATTAGTAGGGTTTTGTCTTGGATGGATTTGGTGAATATTAATGAACCACTAGACTATACATTCAAAAGAAATTAATTTTATGATATATGAATTGTTTCTCAAGAAAAAGACGAATGGTCCACAAACATTTCTGAAACATTAAAATTCCACTTCATCAATTTTATCAAGAACATATACATGTTCTTCTGTATGTTATGATTAGAATTTTTGCATTAAAATAGGTGTTTTTCTCTCTCTCTCAGGTATCCAAAATAACATTATGTCCTAAAATTGATCACACATTAAAGTTGATAAAATACCGAATTTTACTAACCATTATATACAAAGGAAGGCTTTGGAAATTTGCCCTTCAAAGAACTTGCTACAAATAAATAATTATTCGATTGATTCTTATTTCAAGATATTTAAACTACATCTACTCAATAAATAACAAGTTTTGATTGGTAAAGATGAGAACTGCTGCACATTTTTAAATCATAGCTTTTAAAAACTGTGTCTCAAATGGAAAGGGTTCTGTGTGCCCTCTGTTGGGGCCTGAGTGGGCTGAGACAGTTCTCAAGGATGCAGTGTGAAGGAAGTGATCCTGAAGGACCCTAAAGTCATGCTCCAGGAGGCCCGATGCCTGCAGATTTCCATTTCTCCTGGGATGCTGGCTCAGGGGGAAGCCAGTCACTATAGAAATGCAGTTATTTTAAGACTCCCCACAGCCACTGTCTGTATCCTGGCTGACAGCCTGCACGCACTGTCCATCCTTGTGAGCAGGCACCCTTCACTTGCTTCCCAGGCACCCTGTACATGCCTCCCTGTACACATTCTGTACATATGTCCAACTACATCTGTGCGCAGCCCCATGAGAAACCTGCCTGCTTGAGTCCTCAGATTCGTGATCCAGGGTAAGAATTGGTGCATACCACTGTATGTAAGGTGAATTTATTAGGCAGCAGGAATTGCTCGAAAAAAAATACAGAGGTCACATTTTCTTCAACAATAGCTTGTCCAGCCAACACACGGCCAGGACAGACCAAGAACACATCTCACATGTTCCCTGTGAAACACGCTGACCACTGTTTTCTAGTTGGCTCAGATGCACTGCAGCTCTTTGGTTTCCTCAGCTCTATAAGGCCATTCCACTCCCTATCAATACATGACATCATACGTGCTAAGAGGAGTGAGAATTTATTATTTACAAGTATATTTTAAAACATAAATGAAACCATCGTCCACACGAACAGTGGTTTCCTTCCATTGTTGTATGTTCATATGTCTCTATTAGACAAATTAAAAATTTGCTTTGATATACAGTCAGTAAAACATTATTCAGTGAAAATAGAAAATATTTCATTGGAAAATGCATTATTTTGGATTCAATGATTGCAGTACATTGTAGGCATCTTATTAACTTAACGTGGAAACTTTCAACAAAGTTTTGCATGCTGGCACAGCACACTTGGGGTTCCAGATTCTGCACAGCATGCAGTACTAGGGATCTAATTCATGTTCTCAAACTTGCCAGGTAGGTACTTAGGCTAATGAGCTATCTCACAAGCCCCAGTGTCCCCCTTTTTAAGATATTAACTTAAATTCCTCATTTTCTATTATTTCCTTTTGTACAAACAAGGTGCCAGTCTAAGAAAAATCTGCCATATGGTATAATATAAGTCACTTACAAACTTTGAGGTTCTGTGTGTGAAAAAGTTTCCTCAAAATATCTGTGAGCATAGACTTTACAGGTTTTCTAGACTTCACAGTTTGCATAAGTGTTCATCTATAAATAACATCTTCCTCTGTAGAAATGTATCACCATCCTTCATGCATTTGATTTTTTTTTTTTTTTTTTACACTTTTACCATCAGGGTATCTTCTCTACATATTTGTCCTCATCGTTTTTCTGGAATAGATGTTTAGCAAATGCCACCAGGGAAGAATGAATCAATAGATGTGAATGTAAGTAAATATGTTGTTTAATTTAGTTTTGTCTGTCTCTTTCTTGAGAAGTTCATGTTTCTAAAATTTCCATCATAAATTGAGTTGTTACCTTATGATGCATAATAATGTGGTGTGATTGTGGGAATTTGAATAAGAAATGCTCAAATAAATTGGCTTGGCATAGTTCCGGGTGTGGCTGAGAGGATTTACTGAAGCTGTACTGGGATTTACTGGCCTGAGTAACAGCAGCCAATGGGCTTGATGCCCAAATGACACCAAGAAGGAAGCTGGCTTCTGTTTCTTTGGAAGAACTCCCAGCCTTCAGTGGGATCCTCCCCATCCCCAGTGTGCTAACAGACCTTCTGCATTCTCCCATGGTGACTGAGTGGTCACTGTAGGCCAGTCTTGTAAAGTCTTAAATATTTGTATTTTACATTAAATCTGTTTCTCTAGTAAGCATTGACTGGCCCACTTAGTAATCACCATGGCTTGGAAGATTTAACCACCTGTTACCCTATGAAGTGAATATGCTTAGGTAAGGGGCCCATGTCAGGAACTCTTGGAAAAATTGTGTCTGAGAAGGGCCTGTCTGCCTTGCACTTAAGGTCTGCAGCTTTATAATGGGCTCCTGGCAGAACCTTCACAGCTCTGTCTACCAGGCGCCTTGCCAAGCCCTTCCTCAGGGCCAGCCCACTATGCCTGGGCAGCCCTGTGGCCACGTGGGACCACTCAGTGCAGTCTCGCACATCCATCTAGACAAGCCTTCACTGGTCACTCCCCACACTGTCCCCCTGTTTTCTACAAGAGTACCTCCCTTCTTTCCTTCTCATCTTTTTACAAGGTTCATTGTTGCTTAGCTAATCTCTTAGTTTGGAATAACAGCTTCAAAAAGGACACATTTTTTTTTTTCCCGTTGGCTCCCAGATCCATTCAGATTGCCTGCAGAAAGGAAGCACTCGGTGTTTAATAGTCACAAGAGTAGAACAGCAGTGAGAGGCAGCCCAGCCTCACACGCCTCACACAGCTTAACTGCAAAGCTGTGCTATGTGTGTGAATGTGCTCTCTGGCTTATCCTCACTCCTGCCCTACAAGGCATACAATCTTCATTTCCGATCTTCAGATGAGTTGACTGCAACACACACTGATGATTTAATTTCTGCACAGCATGTGACAGCATTAGGCTTTGTATTCATAGTCATCAGCTTCCAAAGCCCCACCTTACCCTCACTGTCCCCTGCTACTTAGGGCAGATTACTTCTGACTCTCATCGTATTTCAAGAGGAGGGACCCTTTCAAAGAAAACTGAAACCATAGAAAGCTGCAGCACTTTATAAGGTATGTAGAAATGGGTCATACCTGGGTTTCTAAATTTGTCTTTTTACATTGGCCTTCCATGTCTAAATGAGATATAGTGAGAGAGTCACTATCCAGGGTGCATTTCTAAAGTGTTCTCTGAATAGGCGACTAGAAGGAAAGAGAGACAGAGAGGGAGAGAGCAATGAAGGAAGAAAGTGGCACAGAAAAGGAGACAAGGAAGTAAATGAAGGAAGGAAGGAAGAAAAAGTGAGAGAAAGAAACAAGGGAAAAATAAAATAAAAATTTATTCTAGAGGTGTCCTGAGTATAAAAAAAACTACAATAATGATAAGATTACAAATGAAGTTCTGGAAAATTAAGTATAATGAAAAAAACATTGTGGGAAAAAATAATTTGATTTAATGTTTGGATAAATGAAAAGAGAACTTGTGTCAATATACAATGGACTAAACTATTATGTCACCATTCACAGAATTAGTGACCATTTTTTACCTACTGTACATTAAATATTAAGAAGAAGAAAAAGTGGTCAGCAGCCAGACTACAGTCTCTCATCTTCTGCTAGTTAATTGTAAAACACCCTGAAAATCCTTGGCAGCCTGAGTTTTCAGTTCCTTTGTCTCTGCACATCGTCTAGACTGCATGTCTGCAGTGCTACTTCCAGGGTGTTCGAAGAAAATGGTGGAAAACCTAAAAATCTGTCACTCTCGCTGCTACAAATTATTGCCTTTGAGTATCTGAAGTGGAATTCTCAAGGGAAAGGAGAAGAAGGTGCAATTCACAAGGCCTTGCTATGCTATGATCTTGGGAAGAGACCCTGGCAATATCTACTGCCCTGGCTCACACAGAGATGGGCAATGAGGCATTCTGAAATCAACAGTGCCCAAGGGAGATTGTCAGCCATTATCAACCCTAGTGCCATCTGAGGTACTTCTGCTATGTGTGCTGATCAAGTTTTAGGGAATTGACATATATACGTTCCATGATTAATGCAAAGGTATCAGTCCTCATCTGCAAATATCCTGCATCCCCCCAAACTCAGATATGTCAATAAAATAATATAATGGCTATTTAGAAAATGTAGATAGCTTTACCCTGTAAGTCATCCCATTTTACCATCCAATTATTCTCATTCATGTTTCTTCCTGTTAGCAATGACCTTAGCTCTGGGATAGGTTATTTGACACTTCACATTATTTTCCTTAAATGCATTTTGAAATATGGATATAGTCTTATCATTGACAGGACCATAGCAGCTGTTTTTAAAACTCTCTATTCTAGAGTTAATGAATGCCCAGAGGAGAAACAAAAAAGATTCAAGAAGATCCAATCCAATAGGAATAAAAGCATTCTCACACTTGTCATGTAGGTCAAGTTACCAGTGTACCCACAGGCCTCATCATTTGTCAATACATGTACTAATACTTCTAAACAACAAGATTGGGAGAGCACCATAGAGAGGACAATGCCATCCACGAAAAGTCCTTAAGTCTGAAACTTTGTCTCTTCCTATTAGCTACTTCCCTGGCTTTGTTTCAGCCACCACAGCCATCCTTCAGGTCCTCAAACAAACCAAGTCAGCTGTACCTCAGGGCCTTTGCACACACTGCTATCCCTTGTATGTGCCCTTCCTTGTCCACATATCCTTCAAGTTTCCCTGTCACGTGTTATGCTAGGCAGTCGCCAAAATAGCCCACATCTTGTCCCTTCTCTTGACCACCTCACTTAGCAGCTGCATCAGCTGCAATGATCCCATCTCAGTTTCTTGCCACACTTTAATATGCAGTTCTAATCTATGATCAGAGACTGTCTCTGTCCCTCATCACATTCCACCCAACTCTTAGCCCAGTGAACAGTGAACACAGTGATATTTATTGGATGGAGGAGAAACAAACTTAATGCACCATTCACTGTAGGTCTTTATCCAGCACCTGGTCTGTGCTATAACCTTGGCTCTGTGTGTCCGGGATTAAATAAATGAAATGTGTATCAGAATCTCAGTGCACTCACAGTTGGGAATCATGGCATCAGATGTAAAACCTAGGATTTCCCCCCTCAAGATATGCTTTTTAAGTATTTTAATTCAGACCCCAGTAGTGGCATATAACATCTGAACTTTGAAAACTACTAACTCATTAGCAAATATTCATCAAAAATTACCTTGAGAATCCTTTCTATCACACATGATACGTCTGTAAATTCCTCTCTATTTAACATTCATTATGCTCATCTTTCTATTTGTTGAGTCATGCATGCCAAATATGGCACGACACAATGAAGACACCTAGGTCCAAGGTATGACAGTACGCATCCAAATTCTAGTTTCTCTACTTAGTTATGCAGCTTTGGTGAAGTTATAACTGATGTTCTGGTCAAAAAACTGAACAGCATCAAACTAGAATGTGTGCTATTTGGTGAAGTTATATTAAGATGTCATAGTCCCCAGGACATATCAATGCCTGGCTGCTGTGGCCTCTTCCTGCGACTCCTCCAGGCTGACAGGGTGCTGTGCTGACCCAGCTGCATGCTCAGACTCAACATCCTCTTGGAGCAGTGTTACACAGCTCCAGGAAAGCTTTTGAATTTAAATGAAATAACTCTTCTCCCTAGCATGTGCTCGGAACCACCTTCATGAAAAGCTATAATGTCTTCTTCTCACTTGTGACATACACCTAGAAAGAAAAATCCTAAGGCACTATGAAGCAAACAGTTTTAAGCATGAAAGGAGAGGTCACTCTTGGCCTAGGAGTCAGTGTGATTCTTCCCTAAGAGCTAAGCAATTAACCCTACAACTTAGGTACATAAACCTCAGGTTGCAAAGTAATAATTCAGAGCATGCAAAATCATTTTTTTTTTCTGTGTTGGCTAATCATTGGCAACCATAAATGAAGTTGATATTAGGATGAGTTTTCCCCTTCCAAAGTTGCAGAAGAGATGACTAAGGCCTTGTGAGTTGGCAAGGTCTTTCCAAAGTCAGACTTGGGGTAAGATACAGAAATCAGGCAGGATTGCAGGGCTTATGAACATCTGTGGATCCCTCTTCCAATCCCCTCTGGGTTTCATACTAGCAAAAGCAAGGGTGTTACAAAGAACTCTGCATCCTTTGGAGCCTTCTCAGTCTGAGCCATAAGCCCAAGTGCAGGAATCATACAAAAACTCACAGGCCACCGTTTGCAAACTATCGTTGTTTTCAGATCAAAAACCCATGTTTTTGATCATGAGGATTAAGATAGATGTCACTGGAGAAAAAAAATGTTTAAATTTCAAGATGTAAAAGTGGTTTTGAAATAAATATGCCCTTTTCAATCTCTGGCAGAAGAGTGACACCTAATCTATACATCATAGTAAAATCTGCTTAATTCTAATGGATCTGGAAGGGCTGTTGCCAATTAATGAATCTTACAGATAATTAAGAGGCATAAAATGTTGGCAAAAGTGTAGTTTTGCTGAAGGGGGTGTGCACGTTTCAGGGCTGAGGACAGGAGTTAGATGACAATCCAGTGCCTGCTCTTGCTAGATGATGAAAACATACGTGCGTTTTGAATGGAGATGCTCAAAGAAGCAGAGCTGTCAGTGAGAAAAGGAGAGAGATATCATCAGGTCAATTACTTTATGAAGTCCTGTGCAAACTGCTTCAAAATCGCCACCTAACATGAACGTGTCTTCACGTCTTCATGCATTTTAGACAAGGAGATCATTTGCAAGACTTTTCAGCGGCTGTTATCTCATATTCTTGACCTCAACCTGGGAAAATTATTTCTGTCACAGGTCACATAGATCCCATTAAACAGTAACCCTGGGTAAGGATAACACTCACAAGGCATCAGCTACCTGCTAGGTAGTTTAATTTTCAATTACCAGGATACAGTACAACTGCCAATGCCATCAAAAGCTAAAGCAAAAGGAAGAGACAGAAAAATGAGTACTTTGGGAAAGACCAGATATATAGTGATCAATGTTTATTCTTTAAACTTTAAAGACAATAAAACTGAAACACAAAGACCTGAAAAAAACAAGAATGTTGCAGAATTTCAAAATAAGATAATAGGTCAGTTTTCATTGTAAAGATTTTTTCCCATGTTATTACAACATTCATACCTCTCTCTTGCTCCCCTCTCCCTTCCCACTGTCCTTTCTTTTCCTCTCCCCACTCCTCTCCAGGGAGGGAACTCAATTTTATTCTGATGGCTAATGTAAGTAGAAGAGCATACATGTAATAGGCATTGTATCCTAAGACCCAACAGTTAGCTTGATATCCTAAATATCAAGCTCTATTCTCTGTCTGCAGGTTCAAGTTGGACAAAGGTTAGAAACAATCAAAGCCACCTATTTAGTTAAAAAAAGAAAAGCCAGTTACTACCAAACAGTGGATCTGTTTATAGTTAAAAAATAAGCCCAGCTCTGAGCCCAGTATTATTTCCTTCTTAGCTCTGAATGTCAGAAAATTAATGGCTCAGTACTAAAATTAATGGAACTAATTTCCCATCTGTTGAATAATAAGTACAAGCATTCTTATTTGTATCAGTATTAATCCCGAATTTCATGTATATCCTATTGCTTCTTTGAAAGAGATATGACGGGCTAGGGAGATGGCTCAGTGGAATAGGTGCTTCCCTGGCAAGTGCAAGGGCCTGAGTTCAATCCCTGATTCCACCAAAAAAATAAATAAAGAGAGAGAGAGAGAGAGAGAGAGAGAGAGAGAGAGAGAGAGAGACATACTTTCTGCTATTTCCTCTCCCTCATATCCCTTCCCTGCTTCTCTCACCCCCACCCTCTTTTCTTTCCTTTCCTTTCCTTTCCTTTCCTTTCCTTTCCTTTCCTTTCCTTTCCTTTCCTTTCCTTTCCTTTCCTTTCCTTTCCTTTCCTTTCCTTTCCTTTCCTTTCCTTTCCTTTCCTTTTCTTTTCTGTCTGTCTCGCTTGCTTGCTTGCTTTCTTATCTTTTGAGGTACTAAGGATCAAGTAAGGTATATGCTAGGCAAGCACTCTCCCACTGAGATAACTGCACAGTCCTCCAGTATGCTACTTAATATCTAATAAGAATATAAAGGGCAACTTTTAGGTGAAATAATCCATAATTAGTCTATTTCAATTGCTTTCTCACTAATATTTTTTGTAAAATCTTAATATGAATATATTTTAATGTAATTGGATAAGTTTCCAAACAAAAATTTATCATCTACATTTTTAAAACTGTTCTGTATATGAAGCTCTTATTTTAAATAACTGAATGAAGTGAATATGTACATAGAAAACAAATTTTGGGCTCTCTCATTCGTATTGTACTTGCCTTGATTTTTTTTTTCTTCTGTCTACAAGGTATATAGGATCTCACTACCTAGATTGGACTCAGAGTGATTCTGCTGTTTTTGGCTTCACAAGCGCTGGGATTACAGGTGCATGCCACCATGCCTGGTCTCCATCACTGTCTCAGAGTGCCTCGTGGGCATGGTTGGCCCAGCATGCAGGAGACAGAACCCCAGGGCGCTGTGCTCTGCCTAAGCAGGCACCTTAGCCTGCTGAGCTATCATACTTGCCTTGATTTTAAATGACAACAGTTACATGGTTTTCCAAACCTAATACCAAGTAAAAATTTTGTAAATTCTGAGGAAATCAGGTTGAATTACCTGAAAGCAAATATCAAGGGAGATTTAGTTCAAAGAAAATGAGAATATCAAATAATTCCAATAAATTTTTGTTGAGCATTGACTGGATTCAGAACTCTAGACATTCTATATCTAGAGCTCTGAGGACTTTATGGTTGGACCCCTCATAATAAGAAAAGGAACACCCTGGAAAGCTATCACGAGCTCCTAGAAGTGTCCTACGTACCTGTGACCTCGAGTAAGAGCCCAGAGTGGATGTACTGAGAGATCCTTGAGATCTACAGAGCTGGTGTGTGATCAGAACACCAAATTGTCTGTGAGTTATCCTATGTATTCAAATTCATCTAAAATTTAATTTATATTGCATCTCTAAATAATTAAAGTGATAAATACATGCATATTCATGTGTGCCAAATTTTCGTCAGGTTTCAGGGTCTGGCTTACATTCTAGCTCCTTGAAAAGATTCTTGATTTACTCTGGAACACTCACTCCTTGTGGCAGAGACGAAGTTAGAAGCCCACCTGCCCCTCTCTGAGTCAGCAAGAATTGCTGAATTCCCATCTCAGAATCCTTTGTGCTCCCTCCAGGTGGGTGGCCAAAACACAGCAGAGGGCCAAGTTACACTTGAGGCTGACATCACACAGACATCTTCCTGGTGTTTCTCTTTAGAGAATCAACTTGTGGATCTGGGCAAGTTGTCTGACCTCTCAGCTTTTTGTTCCATGTATGGTTCAAAATGCAGCACCACCCATGTCCTCTGAAACTGGATAGAAATGAAGACCCACAGTCTACCCGAACCCAGTACCTCAGAGGCTGTGTTTGGACAGTGTTGGCGCTGTACTCAATTTGCATCCAGATGGAGTTAGAGAAGTCCTATTCTCAGGTGCCTAGCATATTTTCACCTACAATATTCACATAGCAGGAGCAAATTAACAGGAATGTTAGAAGAACCAAGTATAAATAAGGTGCCTAACTCAGCACCTGACAAGTGCTCTGGGCTGATAAGTGGCAGCTCTTTCAACATTTGTTACGAACGCTTCTGACAGTGCCATGGATCTTCATTAGATAGTTTTATCACTTATGCCCTCCTAAATTCATCTCTGTGATTGAGATAATCATATATATATTGTGTATGGTTTGCTTCCTTTCACTGAAGATTAAACCATGCAATATTTGTCAGCTATGTGACAGTGTGCCCTGTCACTTAGCCTCCCCTCTGCCTTGCCTCTTAAGGGCAGGCATCAATTTTCAACCTCTTTGCACATCCTAACTAACTTCAAGAGAATAAGCATTTGGCTAGTGACACAGAAACAAGGGGTATGATTGGAAAATATAATGAGTCTTTCAATACTTGGAACTTTATCAGAGTGAAAGACACATTGTCATGAATTCCTGTCAAAGTTCTCCCCCTCACATTGAAAATATTGTCTCATCATCCTTGTTACATCCTGAAGCAGTTTGGAAATCATCTTCTGTGAATACCTTTAGCTGGGTTCTCACTACAATTAAGGAGGTTCCAGAAAGAGTCCTTGCTGCCTTGACATCTTAAGCCAATCCAACATGTTTATCTTTTATGGTGATTTTTTTCTTCAGGGAAGAAACAGAAGTTACCCAATGCTAAATTCAGTGAATAAGTTGGGAGAGCATTCAGTGTAATGTTTTACGAGCCTGTTTTTCTGTTGGCTGGTCCTCGGCTGCAGCATTCACTGTAGTTTTGATTATACCTAACAAAATCACTCAGAAAAGAGGACTTCCACAAGTTTCAGAAAGTGAAAAAAAAAAAAAAAAGAAGAAGAAGCAGGTATGTTCAAAGCTGGTGGGAAAATTTTACATGAGATTAACATATATTTCACAGGGGCCAGGAAGACAGCTCAGTAAAATAAGTGTTTTCATAGCAAGCACAGGGTCCTGAGTTCAATTCCCAGTACCACAAAAAAAACTGTAAGTAAATAAATAAATAATAATAAAACATGCATTTCATTGTATATGCATTCACCAAATAGCACTATCACTCTTATAAACCATGTTTTCAATGCATTAAAACCTCCTTAGACAGAAGTCTAGATTTATGAATGCTAAGTTAAATGGAGGAAACATTAGCAAAAGCTTACACGCAAGGAGCAATAAATGATGACTTACTTATAAGTAGCACATAGCCAATTCAGTTTCTTGATGTTATAGGCTACATGCTTATATTCTGCAAAAAACCATTGTCTCAGCTATTTTTGCTTGTTGCTGGGAGAATTACTCAACACCCAAAATGAAGGAAGGAAATGTTTACTTAGCTCACAGTTACTGGAGGTTTCAGTCCAGACTCAGCTGGCTCTAAGGCACCACAGCATCCAGTTTATGGCAGCAAAACAACAATGGCCACAGAGAGGAGGTCTGTCTCTCTTATATTGCATTTAGCATTTAGGCTATCTACCCCAGGCTGAGGGGAGTATGCACAACCCACAATCCCAGCAGTGCTAAAACCCATAATCCCAGTGGATCATGAGTTAATCTCTAACTGTAGCACTCCCCACCACATGACTGCATGAGGCTTTGGGGAGGAAAACTATAGACACAAACCATAACACTCATATACTGAAAATGAAAGCCTCCACAGAATACTATTATCACTAGAGTACTTAGAAGTTAATTAGTTGAGAAAGTGGAGTCCTTATGAGGAGGTTATGTCCCTATACAAAGAGAGATGCTCTAGAGTTGCTTTTGTGCTATGTGAGGATACAGTCAGAAGTAGCAGGTTGCAACATGGAAGAAGGCCCTACCCAGAGCCCAACCATGTTGGCACTCTGCCAGGGACTTGAGTCTGAAGAGCTGTGAGCCATTTCTGTTGTTGCTACTCTAGGCTGTTCTCTGTAGCAGCCCAAAATGACTTGGTCGTTTGTTAACATAGGAAAAATCAAGACTTTCTTTTCCTGAGTTTGAAAGTAGCTAAATTTTCCTCTAATCATTTAAAAAGCACTTTGATTACACTGCATTTATTTACCTATGTCCCAGTCTTGAACACCTTCCCATGTAGTGTGTCCAAAAAATAAATATGTATCCTGTATGCTTATTTACCTTATCTCTCTCTGAAAAATAAACAAAATTTTCTTGCTGCTCAACATACGATAGTTACTTTGGTTTTTATGAGGTTTTTTTTCTTGATCTTCTTACTTTATTATTTTTTAATTTATTTGAAAGAGAGTATAATAATAACTGATAAAACATTAGAAACAGCACACATTTAGAAGAATAAGTTGAGAGGTTTTGAACACTGATTTATGTATTTATTCATGTTTTAATGGTGCTAGCATTGATTCTGGGCCTTGTACACACAAGGCAAGCGCTGTATGACTGTGCCCTATCCACAGCGCTTGACCTTTTAATGAGAATACTTATAAAGACCCTGCTTTTTATTTAACTAAAATGAGGCATGTAACCTAGATAGTGAGATGAATAACTGAACTAAGAATAAACAGGACCACCGCACAGGCAACAATGTCACCATTAACTAGCACATGTCCTGGTCTCTGAATTGCAGCCGCACTCCTTTAAGCACATTTTAATGGCAATCTTCATTAAATCCTTTAGGAATGCAATTGGACCTAGCAGGTTTCCTTGTCTATCACATGGCAGACAAGATGAGTGCAGTAGGAAACAGACCTTTGCACAGGCAAAGAATCCAGGCAGGCCAAACTGATCTACATCTTTTCTAGGGTGTCTGGGAGTGCAGGAGGGATCAAAGCTCAGCAGCACTGACCACTGATCCCTGTGCGTGGCGTCCTCTCTATATACAGTTTACGCATGGTTCAGTCTTTCCTTGCAGTAAAAATGCACATATCTTGGTTTTGTTTTGTTTTGTTTTTTTAAAAGTGACCTCTATCCCTTGTATTCTGAACCATGTTTTAAAACGTTGGTATGAGTCACATTACTTACTACATCCAAACTCAATTTAAAAAGGACTTCTTAATATCTGAGTGATTGTACAGCTGCCAGAAAACTAAGCCAGTGTCACCCACAGATCTTGAGTCATGGTGGTGTACTCAATCCACATTTTTCAAAGCAGCGCAGCCTTCTGCGTACCTCCTGTGGCAGTTTGGGTGTTCCAATTTAGTACTAAACAATCCCCCAACTTCCCATGGGTTCAAAGTTTAAAGTTTTTGGAAGGTGATTGGTGCATGGTGAGCTACAGTCATCAGTGGATTAGTCCATTCGATTCTGTAACTGAGGACAGGACACTCTGGGATCAGTAAAGTCACGGAGGGTATGATCCGGAATAGATCTGCATGTGTGTGGGGGGTTGTTACTGGGAATTAAACCCAGAACCTTAAAATCAAACTACACCTCCAGCCTTTTTCTGGGGGAGGGAGGAACACAGATTATTTCTGAGCCATTAAGTACCCTGACTTTGTGATCATCTTCTCTCAGCTTCTGGAGTGCTGGGAGTATACGGGGCCAGACAGAGATGTCTCCTTTCTTGTCTGTCTGTCTGCCTCTGTCCTCTGTTTCTCTCTGTCTCTCTCTGTCTCTGTACCTCTATGCCTCCCTCTCTCCCTCCATCTCTTTTCCTATCTGCCAGTGTGGAGCAGCTTTTCTCTACAAGGCCCACCCACCATGCTGCTCCTGTCTTGGAGCAGAGATTATGGACCAAACCCTCTGAAACCATGAGCCAAGATAAACCTCTTTTCCTCTAAGTTGTCTGCTTCAGGTATTTTGTTGCAGTAATAGGAAAGTAACAAATGCTTGGAGAAAGGCTGTGTCAATCATACAAAAGATACCAATGAAGTCCTGGCTCCCTTTTATCATTTCTCCTCTTTCTAAATCCATTTTGCTTTTGTTCCTGTGGTGGGCCTCCTGTTGTTCATTCTGTTTCTCTTTTATGTTTGCTCCTTCACAAGGTTGCTGCTGCTGCAGAGTCTGGACTTGGCTTTCCCATCTCTAGTGGGTCTCTTGGGGTTTGTGCCTAAAGCCCACCTAGGTCAAGCTTGCAAGTCCAGCTCAGGTCTTTTGGTGTCAGCATCTCTGGTAAGCCTGCTTGTGGCACAGACCATGGCTGTTACCCAGAAGGATACTTCAAGAGACTGAAGTTCTGACTGACAGTCAGAATTGGGCTTCCAATAGCACCGAATGGCACTCCTGTGGGTGAGAAGGGCAGCAGCTCCCTGAACACTGGCAGCAGGTGGTCTTCCTCAGCCCTCCTTGCTCTTCTCTCAGGAGGAAACTGATGCTTGCCTTTTATTTTCCAGGACAAGATGGTTCTTATTAAAAGCCTGAAAGATAGTGTGGAGGGTACGGGAACTACTCCCTTTCTCTGTGAAAGACAGATGTTATCTGTTATAAAAGGAAAAATATTGGTTTAGCTTCCTCACCACATATTTCCTGGAGGAGTATGGTATTTTGTCCTTTTGCATTACAAAGTGTCCTTATAAAAATAAGGCACTGATTTACTTTTGATGGATATTTTTTAAAGCCTGGCAATTTGAAGCTAGCCAGTGGCTTCTGTATTAACTATGGATAATAAATATCTAAAAGATATTGAATAGGAAAACCAGAAACTGTTATGAGTGAATACTGCCACAAGAATATGTATTCAGGTGGTTTACCTACTCCTCGTTGCATGCGGTCAATAATTTTCCTTCTCAGTTAAAAAAAAAAAAAAAACAAGACTCTGTGGCCATGCATTCCTTATGAAACACAAATGTTTCCTTTACTTCAGAAGGATTTCATTTTTAATGGATAGATTTTGTATTTCAAATGCCAATTCAAATCCACATTTTGTTAGCCCTGTGATTCGGGAACAGCTTATCTTCCCAGTGAAGAGGACTTTGGGGGTGTCACACACTCAGGTAAAACAGCATGAAGACCCGAACATGCTTTGACTGTGGAGTTTGAGGTAGGGAGAAAGGGAACATGAGGGAGGCATAGTGAGAACAGGCTCTCGCCCCCAAGAAAATGCAAACACCCACCCAGCAGCACCCATGAGACTCCAAGTGATGTCTGTCAGGGAAAATTACAGGTCACAGGAAGGCACAGGCATACTGCGCAGGACAACTGTCCTCTGTCTTGGGGTCTATGATAGACAAGAAGGGGATAAGATGGGACATTAGCTCAGCAGCATAAGGGCCAGGTAAGGGAAAGTTCCAGAGCTTGATCCCCAGAACCTGTAATCCCAGCTCTTGGGAGGCTATAAACAGGAAGATCTCTATAAGTCTGATTTAGTAGTGAGACACTGAATACCCTGTAGACGCTTCCCTAAAATACAAAAAGGGGGGCAGAGTTTGATACACAGTACAAAAAAAAAGGATGGACTCTAATTTACAACATGGAGTAATAGTAGCAAATTTTCCAGTGGTCTCACTCATAATCTAGAAAGCAACCTTGCTACAAGCATAGCAACCAAGAGAATGTAGGGATGAGCACAAACAGAAATATAGCTAGGCTTGACTCAGGGTTGTTTCCGTGGGCACACACTTCTGTTACACAATTAAGTTAAACAAACTCATCTCAGCACACTTGATCTTAGCCGAAAGGCCCAATGGTGGTAAAATAAATAAACTCATGTCTGAACAGCACAGTTCGAGTTTCAGTTAAAGTAGTAGATTAATTGTAAATAACTATAAAAAATCACACATTTCCCTGCTAGTTCCTGTATAGTATGAAACCATTCTTTTAAGCATGCCATCAAGCACACTGGTATTTTGAAAGTATTCCTAAGCCAAGGTTCTGTTCACCTAATTGAAACTAAAGTTAAAGTGCTCCCTTAGAAGATGTCAGGTGCCCACTGCTGGGATACTGTCTTGATCTGAATTGTGTCAGGTGAAATAAATAATATGGACTTAGGCTGCCCCTCGGCTTGGTTGGAGTGGACTATACACCATATGACTTGCCAGCATTTTATCTATTAGTGTATCTGTATGACCGTTTGTGCATCCTTCCATGCACCCAGGCAGGCACTCATCTCTTTACATAGCACTATCGGAGTAGTGAGAAGGGCGAGTGCATGCTAAAATATCAAAAGGAATGTTAACAATAAATAATAGGGATTAGCATCGTCTTATGATCTTACAGCATTGAGAATGCTCTTACTGTTACACTGTGATCGACTAGAGATATCAAGGATATATGTATGCTTTGCCCTTGTGCAAATCTCATCAAGAGTGGTTTGGGTCAGATTTGCCTTTTCCTTGCACTTGTACAATATAAAATATCCAATAATGACTTCTTTGTGCCTTGCAAATATGTGGCTCCTTTCCAAATTTGGATAGTTGGGCCAACCAAATAGCTCAGCGGAGTAAAACACCTACTTAAGCAGGCAGGGGGGCCAGGGTTCAGTCCTCAGGACTGCTGTACCGGCCTTGCCCAAGGCACAGTGAGAAGGTGAATCAGATTGGGTGTGGGGGTGCTTGCCAGTAGTCCTAGCCCTGCGAAGGCTGAAAAACAGGAAGAATCACTACCAAGTCCAATCTGTGTAGTGAGACCCTGCACTAAATACATTAATAAATAAATAAATTAATTAATTAATTTGGATGAGTTTCTGATATCTGATCCTTTGAGGGTTTCTTTGTGTGTTGTGTGTTTGTGGGTGTGGTGGACTCAGTCTGTCCTGGAGGCCAGGTTGGTGCTGCACGTGGTGCCAGGGATCGAACCACAGTCTTGTGCTTCCCTAAGCTTGCCTACGCAGGCACTTTAGACCACTTGAGCTACCTTGCTGGCCCCACTTTGAGTTTTCAGGGCTGCATAACATCCCCACAAGTTCCTCCCTGTGTGCCTATGTTTGCTGGTATTGCTTCCTCCAGAAGCTTCTTATCCTTTCATTGCAAACCCTATCCATATAGATGTCAATGATTTTGCGTTCACTCAGTGCAATAGCCTGCCGCAGGACTGAAGTGTCCCCAACCTTCCCACTGGCAGCAGACTGCTTCGTAACCTCCTGCTCGCTCAGTTCAAGCTTCGCTCGCAGCTATATTCCTTTTCATTTCTTGCCCATTCATCTTTATTGACCACTTCGCTTTTCTGTGACCCATTTTTAAAATAAATTTGTCTCAGAGAAGAAGGAAATATAGCTAACTACATAGCTATCTGACTTTGAACCAGCATTTGAAAGTGCCTGCATTGCCAGGTGCAGGGACCAGGGTTCAACACCTGATCTCCAATGCTGCTCCATTGTACCCTGGGGGGTACAATGAGTCTGAGACAAAGTCTGGGCTTGTTGGTGTGTGCCTGCAATCCCAGCGCTTATGGGGAGGCTGAAAACAGGAGGATCACTAGGACTCTGGGCTGCAGAGTGAGAGCCTGTACCAAATACACAAATGAACCAACATTTATACAGCAAGGAATCACTGACAGTTTTTTTTTTAATATACTTGGTCCAAGGTCTCACTACACAGCTTGGACTCCTAAGGATCCTCCTGTTTTCAGCCTCCCCAGCTCTGGGACCACAGATGTGCACCACCACACCTGGTCTTGGTACACTGACAAAGTTGGAAAGGAATGATTGATCAGTCATTGGTCATGAAACAGCGCTGTAATTGATATAGCAATTATACACTTAGGTTGATGTTGCACATTTTCATTGTGCTTACATTCTGGATAATGTTGTTAAGTATTTACCAATAATTGCTGATTATTGTTATGATCTCAGTAATAAGCAATAAACAAGCTAAGTATTTCAGTGAGATAAGACATGTTTTTTCTTCTTGCTTAGAAAAGTAGAGAGGAATTTCAGTGAATCCTGCACTTATGTATAGGTCATATTTATGAGGTTTTTTTTTTTTTTTTGCGGAACCAGGGATTGAACTCAGGTCCTTGGGCTTGCCAGGGAAGCACTTATTCCACTGAGCCATCTCCCCAGGCCCATTTATGAGGTTTTAATGTGCGGAATGTGCAGAAAGGACCTTGAGGGCCAAGGAGACAGCTCAGCAGCACAAGCACCTGCCTGACAAATGCAAAGTCCTGAGTTTGATCCCTGATATAAAACAAATGAGGAAAAAAAGGAGTAAAGAAAGAAAGAACCTGGAGTATGGGATTCTCATGGTGGCAACAGAAATGGAGAACACAATGTCAACCTGTTTCACACCTCTTCCAGTTCTGCAACTTTCCCTCTGACCTAAGCCAGTTATGTGTTTGTACTCCAAATGCAAATGTGTGCAAAGTCCCTGTCACCATGATGTCATGGTGAAGTCATACTTAGCTATCATGAAAAATAAAACCACTGGAAGTAACAGCTCAGCCCACTGCAGATAGGAGAGCTCATAGTCAGATTTGTTTGCACTGGCTAACACTTGGCATCACCAAGGTTGTGGGCCAGGACCAGCAGATCCCACTATTGCCACGAACTTACTGGTAACAATCAAAGTAGCTCATGATATGTGACCAACCACAGTCTTTAAGGACAGTTTGCAAGAAATGGTCTCAGCTTTTTAGTTTAAAAATAGATATTCTCTTTATTTTATTAGTGACTTTAATAAAACATGGCTTGCATATAAACTAAGTAAAAACTTTGGCTGTTTTTCGTAGTCAAGAGCCAGGTGAGGCCTGCTGCTTTTCTCTATCTCTGTGCACCATCATGCATAAAGCACTGTAACAGGAAAGGAGGAGTGGTGGAAAGAAGAGGCTGCCCCATGAATTTCTTACTGCCCCAGACTGGGCCTTTCTCACTGCTGTATGGAAATTAGGGCTGAAGTAAGTTTGCACCCTGGTTTGTTCCTCCTCTGTCTTCTCGTTATCTGCCTGTGCTAATGCATGAATGTGCTTTGCTTTGGCTGCTTGTCTATGGAGGAGGGAGGTGGGCCATCTCAGGACCTGTGGGTGCCTGCTGCTCGTAGGCCTGCTCTGTAAATATGCTCTTGCATCTGTTCCTTAGAGGACTAAGTCCATGCCAGGCAGGGTTTGATGAGAGAGAGGTAAGAGGGGCTCCCTCATGCTTTGCCTGAGAGGAAATATTCTGAGCTTTCTGCTGGATCTTCGGTCTTCAGAGGTGACATGAACCAACTTTTAGAGGAATGCAGTGCCCCAAAGTGGAACCTTGGCTCAGAGAAGTGTCAGGATGCAAGGAAATCTTTAATAGCAATGCACGGCCTATTCACTGCATCAAGATTTGTGTATGAACATCCAGGTGCAATTTAGAAAAAATACAAAATATAGAAAGACAATGACTGAATAACAGAAGAATCTCTAACCCTTCCCTCAAAACCCTCCACAAAGAAGAAAGAAAACACTTTAAATATAAGCCATCACAGAGAAGCAAGAAAGATGACCCAGCTGTGAGTATAGTCCAGCAGGTTGGCTAGCCAATTGTGGACCATTGCTTTGTGTTTTTAATGCACTCTGTTGGAGACCATCAGGTGCCTACCCCTATGCAGGTTTAAGCACAGCTCATCGACCACATTATCAGTTGCTCCTGTCAGTTCTGCTCTTGGCAGCAGGAATAAGTCTAACAGCTGGCTTTCTAGCATTCTTAGTGACAATTTTTCTGGTTTACTCTTAGCATATGCTTTCCTAAGGCTATGAATGAAGACAGGTTCAAACATAGCTCTCTATTTTCTCTCGTCAGCATGACAGATGACTTCCTTTCCTACATTATCTTCTTTGCACTTCGTACACCATTTTCTTCTTTACAAGACACCCTCGGGCCTCTTTCCTGGACTCTTCCACACTCATGCCAACAAGGAGTGAGCCTGAACCCTGGTTGCGTGGAGTATGAATTCTCTCCCAGAGGGCATCCTTCCTATATCCCAGGCAAACTGGAGGGTAAGCCCAGCTCCTGGATCTTGTGAAGTAAGAGATCAGAAGACAGAGTCATACTATGTCCTAATCCCAATATAATCTGAATGGGACTCCTGTACTTTGTTTCACTTCCTAGGGTTGTTGGGCAAAAGCATGACTCACACCAGCCACACACTCAGTTGTTGCTCTTGAATACTCTGATCTCTGAAGCATGCTAGTAGAATTCTTGGAATAGGGTTGGAATTAGAGATTAAACTCTGTACTACAATTGAGAGAGAGAGCACTCCACCCAGATTCCACTTTAACCCATTCTGTGCAGAGAAATGAGCTGCTCATATCAAATAATCCCTTCCAGCCATGTCTCAACCAACAACATCCATATCTCTCAGATTAAAGAAATGGCCATAACTGTCATTAAAAGCATACAAAGCCTGCAAACACCTAAGTATGGTCTCAGCCCCCAGCAATATGGGATTTGAATACACCCTGCAGCCTGAAGATAACACTCCTTGCAGTTTGAGCCCATTCAGCCTGTCTTTTCTTCTGCCTAGTTAGATCAATATCACACTGATACATGTTGTGCCAGCCAAGCTATAATGCTGCATTCTTCCAGGGTTCAGTAATATAAAGTGATTTAGTGCTTTCAGCTTGAAAGATATCGCAATGAACACTGTGATTTATAAAACAAATGGGCTATTGTCCTAAATAAGTTTAAAATTATATAGACCTGAGGAAATAGAGTTAACTAAAGTTTTAATGCTCTGAGCCGATATTTTTGCTTAGCAGTTTATACAGTCACATAAGCAATTCAGCTTGGAAAATGCAACAAAAATTTATAGCCAGAATCTTCCATACATAATTTGCTTAACCTAATGCACCTTTTGGCATTTATTAAAATACAAAGTCAACTTCCTATATACCCTTCTTTTGCCTAGGCAACTGTCTATATGTTCACAGCACACATAAATCACCGTGCCCCAAACACTCTATCAGAAAAAAAATATGCTAATTGTTGGAGGTGTCACGCTCTACATCGCACGCTACTGGCATTTTGGAATATTATTTCTCACTTTATCGCAGATGCGTGGTAGGAAATAGAAATGGCTGGAGCGCTGTGAGCCAGAGGAATCTCAGCAATGCCTCGAAGAGCTGCCATCTCTTACTCTTTGTGCACATTGGTGAAGACAGCAGAGTGTGATAACAGTAGATGAGATATTGTCATCGAATCTTTTAAATGTATTGGCCTAGAAATGTGAGCAGAATTCACATGAGGCAGTTCTAATGCTTTTTCTAGGTTCCCATTCACTTATTTTATTTTTTATTTTTTTGCATGCATTTGAAGAACTCAAGTTTGGCAGTGCTATTGATGAAAAATGCCAGGAGGAAAAAAAATTGCTAGAAGAGATCTTGAGAGAAAAATGAAGCAACTCATGGGAGAATTAAAAAGGAACTTGGTCGTATTTTCCAGAAGATGGTAAGTACCTCAGAACAGGGTTCATTGGTACCTTAGGCTGATGCTAACTTCATGAATAAAAATACCCTCAAATAGAGTGGTTAAAAAGAAATAAATGCTTATTTCTTTCACAGACACACACACACACACACACACACACACACACACGCACACACACACAACCAATCTTGGGCTACAGGATCTAGATACCTGAGTGGATCCCATGCCTTTTTCAATTCTTTACCACATTAGGACTTCCTTTCTCTGAATGAGAGATGGTGCATATTCACTCATGCCAGGACCATAGAAGTGGGGAGACAGACAGATTCTAAGGGAGGGATTTTTTCCTATGTGTGGAAGATGCTCCAGAGTCCCACATATCCTTCCCATTCACACCTTCATTGGCTTTAGCCACACCAAGGGCATCATTTTTTACTACTACAGTGAAAATCCTGTGTCTATTAGCTTATTGCAAAATATTTTATCTTGGCTCATCAGGTTGAAGGTTCCAGTGCATCATCAGGGAACCCATGCTTTGGGCCTGTGATAGGCACTGATTGGTGAAAAGAAGTGCTGGAGCAAGCTGTAGGCCTGGGATCCAGGGAGCAGAGCAAGCTGTGGGCCTGGGAGCCAGGGAGCAAAGCAAGCTTAATTCTTTTTCTTTGTGTGCTTTTTAGCATCTTAAAAAATACTTTATTCATTTAATACGGGGTGTCATTATATGACTTGGACTCATAGCGATCTCTCTATCTCAGCCACTCCAGTGCTGGGATTACAGGTGCGCACAACCATGCCCAGTTGCAGTGGCTGTCATGGCACACCTGAGGTTCTGGTTCCTTGTGCTTGCCAGCCAGGCACTTAGACTGCGGAGCTATCTACCAAGCACGCTATTTTTTTAACCAATTTTGCATGTTTATATCTGGTAACCTCAACAACTAATTTGAAGATGGCCTCATGCATACAGCAACCATTGTTGAATTCCTATTACTTTGTTTAGTGAAATTTGGTATCATTTATAATGTTTCTATTTTTATTACTATTTTGTAATCTTTTAGAAATAAAAACAAAATAAAATGCCAAGGGAAAGGGGCTGGGCCCCGAAAACCCAGGAGGGTACACGCCCCACTGTCTAAAGGCTGTCCACTAATAACCACCTAGAAATGTGTTCTTTCGTTCCCAGTGGTACCACTTTGATGTCCAAGCATTCAATACCCTAATCTTTTTTTTTTTTTTTTGTATTTTTAAGAAAGAGACAGGGTGTTCAGGGGCTCACTACTAGATCAGACTTATAGTGATCTGCCTGTTTCTAGGCTTCCAAGAGCTGGGATTACAGGCACACACCACTACTCCCAGTCTCAATTGCAGTCTCAGCATGCCCTGGGGTGGGGCCAGCACGGCAGGCCCAGGGGATTGAAACCCCAGTCCCTGCAAGTGCTTGCAGGAACTTTAATCCACTGAACTCCTTGGCCAGCCCTTCAATACCCTCATCTTTGTGGTACAGTCAACCTACGAGCAATGTCACTAATGTACAACAACAGTTCCACATGTGGCCTGGAGCAGGTACTCACCTTCAACTCCTTACTGAATTTTAAATGACATGAGAAGAGTATTTTCAAACCAATTCATCTACTGTACCTATTTTGCATTGTTTTCTAGCTGGGGCTGTCTGAGAAGGAGTACAGAGAAAGCTTTAGGAGATGTCTGACAAAACTCCAGGGCAGAAGTGGGAACGTCTGGCAAGGGTCCCCATTACCACTAATCTAGATCACCAGCAATCCAGGCAACATGGAGACCCTTAAGTGTGGTTAATGTGGAGATGCTCAGTCACTGAACTGCTGCCAGGAGTGAGGTTTTCATACCTTCATGCTTAGAATCTCAGTTGAGTGAAGTGTTCTCCTTGGGGGTACCTTTCTCAGTATGAATCAAGAACTAAAAAATGTCTTCACATAGAAATCACATACACAGGCCATTACAATATTCAAAAATCTCATTTCCTGAAAAATATACCTCGAACCAGCATCTACCCACAATGCACTGCTAACCTTCAGCCACACCGCACTATGCCTTTACTGCACTGAACTACATGCCCACCGCGGGTGGGCCCTGTGCCTGTAGCTCTTAGCATCCTTTCACTCTGTTTTTGCAGGTATCATCTGAATATGAAACTAGTTAATTTGCTGGACCTTCTCTGCAGAGAAATGCCTCAGTTACTTTTCTCATTGCTGAGACAAAATATCTGATGCTCACATGTAAAGGAGGAAAGGTTTATTTATTTCATAGCTTACAGAGGTTTCAGGCCAGTTAGCTGGTTCCAAGGCAGGAGGGTGTAATCACAGGGCAGCCTCACAGAGGAGAAACAGTCTATGGCATGGTAGAAAAAAGCAGTAAACAAGCAGCAAGTGACCACAGCAACCTTCCTTCTGTCCTTTTATATTCCATCCTGGCATTTGGATGGTGTCTACACCACCAAAATAGTCCTACAACCAAAGTAGGACTTCCATTATCCACACTCAGAACAATGCCAAGCCAAGTTCCTTATCACACACTCTGAATCGGAGCAGCACACACCCTAGGTCCTATCGTTTCCTGAAAGGCCCACCCATGAGCACAGGAGGTTTTGGGGGAGCAGCTAGATGTAAGTCCTAAACAAGAAACAGATTAATAATTTGTGTCTTAAAGACCCACCACTCCTTTCCCTAGACTGATACTAGCTGACTCCAGAGCTCAGTTTTAGGGGGATCACTAATCTTATTTAGATATCTTGGACAAGTCAGATGTAGAATAGGTTCATCTACTTGGAACACTTTACCTAAAGTGATGTATGTGGAATTAAATTATACTTGTAGGAGGTTGCTGAGATGGAGATTGAGACTGGGCATGGTGGAGCATGTCTGTAATCCCAGTGCTTCTGAGGCTGAAACGAGGAAAATCACTATAAGTCCAATCTGTGTAGTGAGACCCTACAGACCCTGTACTAAATACATTAAAAATGTACTTCTAGAATTATTTCAATTTCTACCACTATACCATTTAAAATAGTTATTGGCTCATGATATTGGGAACTCAAGCCAAGGCCTCTTACTGTGTTATATCCTTAGCACCTTTTCAATATTTTTTTTTAATATGCAGAGTCTCACTAAATCTTCAAGTTGCCCAGACTTGGTTTAAACTTTTAACCATTCTGCCTTACCTCCCAGAGTGCTGGGAATACTGGCACACAGCATTATACCCAAGTCTGATAAAGCTTTTATTCTTAAATGCTTCTTCTGGAGTATTATGTTTAATTACACTGGGAAATTCTGAGAAAAACACCGAAATCAGCTCAAGTAAAATACTGTCTCCTTCTATATCACTAAGCCTAACCAATGACAGGGAAATGTCACTAAAGAAAGAAGAAAACAATTCTCAAAGATGACCTTATGGAAGAAGGTCTGTAAGATCTAGCCAATTCGCCACTCTTAACTGAGACAATAATATTAGTTAGGTACTAGAAATCACTGTGGATGGACAGTTTTCTAAGTACTGTCTATTGCACAGTATGATAGACAACTCTTACTTCCAAGATAGCTAGGAAGCTGATGCTTGGTGAAGTTCAGTGGCCAGCTGCAGTGCTTGGCAGAGTGGAGACTCAAGCCATGTCTAGCTGGCTGCACAGAGACAAAGAGGAATGAGCGACAAACAACCACTACTGTCCATACCATGACACAGTGATGCTGGATCTACTTTGTGCAGTTGTTAACTGTTACGATTTAACATCAGTGACTTCATAAAATCAGGCTCCAGGTACATTTTCATCTCCACCATAACACCATAACAGCTATTTTTAATCATTAGCTGGAATGTTTCTGAATCGATTTTACAACCAGAGTGACCCATGTGTGCATGTGTACAACTATTTACATCATTCATCTGTAATTTTTACTTCAAAGCCATTTGAATTTATTAATTTATAATACTAATTTGCATATTTACCCTCTATCTTAGGCTGTTGGCTGCCATAGGAAAGTACATAGCAAGCTTGTAATTTTCTTCCCTTTTTCAAATATCTAATTGGAAACTGCAAATGAATGTGGGCTACTTGTTGGGTAGATTTGTTAATCAGAATGGAAAGCTCTCTGAGGAATAGACAGAGATATGCATAAAGGCGAAGAAAATGTGAAGTACAATGGGAAAATGCCTTTTTAACCAAACACTTGATCTCTAATGGTCTCCCAGGAAGAGCTGGGTAAAGCATGGCCCTCCACCATAAGCCACATTCTGAGAGGTTTCACTCTTTAACACTACACTCACATAGTCCTTTCCCTTCATGATAATGGCTTTCCTGTTAGCAAAAACAAAGAAGAAATGTGTGAGTGAATTGCGCCTTGAGCTCATCACCCCTGCTACCTATAGTAAGCCCATTAATCAGAGGTCCTGTCTTCTGGACGCGGTATCCAATGCTCCCTTTGTTCTGTGCTTAGCAGAAAAAGTGCCTTGGGGGTTTGCGAGAAAATTTGCCATATGCCAGTCTCTTCATTAGCAGTTCTCATTTTCCCTCTTCTCTTTCAAGTTCATGTATTCTCACTTCTAGAGGTTTGATTTAGGAATATTTAAGTTTCTTGGTAAAATTCAAATTTCTGCACCTTTCTCCTGCAGCCACTGACTCCTCACGCATTGGTGAGGCTGTAAAATATTTACTTCCCCACACTGTAGCAAGTAATACCTCAGACTCCAAAACCAAGCTTCATTCAACCCTTGGTTATGATGTTAGAAAGGCAATGCCATCTTGGGGCACAGGGACCCAGAATATACTCTTTATTTGAAATAAAGTTCTTCTCTTACTGGTCTATCCATGGAGGATTCTTGCTTCTCTAAAACAGAGTTATGGCCCTCTACAATAAGGCGAAATTATAGAAGCCCTTATACTGTTAATGTAATGGCTACTTTTTTCTATACTTAGAGACAACTATGTTATTTTATTTTATTGAAGAACAAATAGCAATGAGAGAGTTTCAAATCAAATTAGCAGGACAGATTCAATAATTAATACATTGCATATTGTTTTCATAGTGGTTTTTTCTCATGCAAAGTGCATACTTGATATTCTACTTACAAACACCATTAGAGCATATGTCTCTAATCAATGAATTTAGAGAATGTAGCTGTATACTTATCTTATTTTTAAAGCTGAATTATAGTACCATTTCAATAATTAATACTTTCTAACTTGTTATCTTCATAGTGGTTATTCATAGTACAAGAAGCTGACAGAATATCCTGCCCAACACTATTAGTGCAAATCTTGCTTCTCATAGAATTATGCAGAAGTACTGCATATTTACCCTAATTGTTCTGTTTATACAAACACAGAATGGTTCTTCCTTTGTATCCCCCATTTTTTTGTTTAGTCCTGTCAAAGATGGGCATTCCATTGTCATTCAATTATTATAGGTGCCTGAACTCAACAAAATAATCAAACACAGTCCAGTAGTCCACAATAATAGTAGGTTATCTGAAGAAGTTGTTGACTAGAGCCATTTACAGCTCAGCTTATTCTTATGGTCTTATTTTATATACCTCATTTTTATACTTTTTCTGCTGGATGGTTTAGACCAAGATAAAGCAACACCTATATAGCAAAAAATGTAACTTTGGTATCTGATGATGTCAGTGAAGTCCCCTTAGGGTTTATCCTGTACCCCTGTACCTCATTCTGTAGATCTTTTGTCAGTATCAGCCATGTGAATGAGTCATGGCCATTGTTGAACAGTTTGCTATGAGAGCCTGAAAGAAAGTTTTCTTCCCATGTGACTCTCCTTAGGCACACTATAGATCATTGGTCACATTCCTCTGTGGCTCCATAACCTCTTCGATCAGAAAATTTGGGGCACAACTGAGTTCCATGGTGTTACAGCAGAAGTTCTCCTATGTCCTGAGTCTTCATTGACCTTGAAAGGCTGGGCCAAAATGTTTGCTGACTTTGTGTCCCTTCCATTTCTCCAATTTCTGATCTGTGAACTTAGATTGTTAACCATCCAGAAGAGAAGCTGGTTAGCTCCCTGCAACATATGATGTTTGGTTTACCCTATCTGTTACAAAAGCATTTTGTACAGATCTTAACACCTTTTTAAGAGAAATAACAGATCTTTAAAAAAATTCATTTTATTTTATGTTCTAATTTAATTTTGTTAATTTTTGAAAGGAATCCAAGAACATATAGAAAATTACTTACCTTTATTCCTGGTCTCTAGCCACTTATATTCCTTCCCTACAAGCCATCAAAATTCCTATTATTTTTCTTCTTATATTTTAGGAAAGGATCTACAGGGTGTTTAAGTTCTTACTACTAGATCAGAGCCATGGGGTTTCTCCTGTTTACAGCCTCCCAGATGCTGGGATTATAGGCAGGTATCACATACCCAGTCTCAGTTGCAGTCTTGGTATGGGGTCAGGCCAGGGGATTGAATCCTCGGCTCCTGCACCTGCTTGCAGGTGCTTTAATCTGCTAAGCTATTTAGCCAGCTCCTCTTATTATTTCATCATTAAGTTCAGAGGTATAATTCTGATATGGAATCCCATGCATATGTAATCAAATACCTTTTGTTTTGTACAAATACTTCCATTTCTGCATGTTGATTTTCTCTATGGAAATCACTTGGAGAACAGTCCTTGTTTATACATAAAGCACCTCTCACTGTTCTGTACTTATTTATGGCACATTAGCCTATAGTGTAAGAGGGGGAGAAATAATATATTTAAGAAGTCTGTTTCTGTTATTTTCTCATTTCACTAAAATGATGAATAATTGCACAACGGAATCAATTTCTATGAGACTAGGATAACTCAAGCATTCCACTTTAGAAATGAAGTGCTGAGTCACAAGACAGGTGTGTTTCTCACAGAGGAGCAGATGGCCCGCCACAGTGACACTTCCACTTTCCCACTCTGTATGTTCTTTTGCCCATGTGTTCATCAACATTGGTGATTTTTGACATTCTAATAGGTTAAAAAAAATAACCAGTCTAAATGAGGGGGCCACATTGTTTCTAACCAAACACAAGCTCACTTCCCAGAAGCAAAATCAACAGTTTGTGGTTTCGTGTATGTGCTATACTTATTTTTCTCTGGCTCTTAGATTTTTTTCTTTTTCCAGAACAAGGGATTGAACTCAGGCCCTTGTGCTTGCAAGGGAAGCACTTATTCTACTGAGCCATCTCCCTGGCTCCTGTCTCTTAGATTTAATTCATAGTGAGAAGACTATCAGAAACATAAAACATACAAGAATTAGTAGTCACAAAGGATGACCAGCAGGAACTTGTGCATCAATTTCTGAAGCACATGAAGGACCCACAGTGGTAACAGTATGAGTGCAGGTCAGGTAGCAGTAGCAAACTCTAATGTTTCAGAGCATTGTAGGATGATTATGGTTCATAGCAATTGATTGTGTGTTTTATAAAGTTTCCTAAGGCAAATATATAGTTAAGGTTTGATGAGATAAAAATGTTAACTGCCTCGACTAAATTACTACACATCCTATAATACAATGCTTTACCACTTTGCCCTCCATAAATATAAAGAATATTTAATGAGATTGAAATTAAGAGAATACATTCTTTGTGTACTTTATGAGACAATATCAATTGTTTGAAGCAAGTCAACAAAAATTTAAAGTCAAGACTGTTCTATTATTTGTTTCCTGTGAGAAAAGGGTTGGAAAAGGTAAAACAAGTAATATTTCAGGAGAAAACAAACTATAAAAAAGTGTTTTAGAAAAAGCTGTCAATACAGTAGCAACTCCTGTATTTAGAATAATAGCTTCAAAGAATGGATTCTTATAAAACACATTGCTGGGTAAATTTTTCTAATGTATCATTGAAAAAATGAATCTTTTTTGAAAATATGTTCAAAATGAGTCAATAACACTTTTATGTGACCTTTGACCTTAAATATTTTATAGCAATTCTTTAGAGAAAATGAATGGGTACTAGAAGAGAAAAGTTGAAAATCTTTCTGTGAGGATGCACGCCTATATTGTTTTGACTTTAACTGGAAATTGATACAGATACAATCCAGTTAGGATATGTTACACTCACTCCAACTTACTCTTATTAATGAATTTAAACAAATACACAATTAATAATACGACACTAAATAAATCCATGCCACTTAATTTTAATGTTTGCATTCTTTACTTCTATGGATAAAAAGATTATTAATAAAGAAGCATAATAAAAATAATGGTATGTATAGTGAAATGCCAACAACTGATTTCATGCCTGGGGATGCTAAATAATTGAAGTTTTGCTTCTTACAAAGAGATATTAATGAAAACCTTTTCTTTTCCATCTAAATGTTCATGCATTTTAAAAATGTCCATATGTTAGTGCTCTAAAACAGAAAGGGCAGATTAATGAGGAATACAAGTAAACAAAGGCATTTAAACTACTTAACAATGTTTATGTGAAGTAAAACTGGTTAGAAAAATAATTTTTCTGGATGGTGAAATTTTTTCCAATGTCTCAATTTGTATTCAAATTTTTAGCGTCAAATAGTTTTAAAATAAAATACTTTTGAATACAATAGTTGACAGATTCATATTTTAAGTCCCATTGAGAAACACAAATGTGTTTTACTATCCGCAACATAATGTCACACTTTATGACTGCCCACCATCCCAGCTTCCCTCCTTTCCTTCTTCTGTTCTTTTCTCCTCCCTCCTTACCTATAAATACTACCGTTCACTCCTAGTCTGGATGCTTTGCATTTTCAGCAACATTTTATCTAACCCCACCTGAGTGCTGAGAGGTTTCTGTCAACACCATGGAAGGGTTTGCAAGTTACCTGTTGGTGCACATCATTCTATATACTGTGTATGTTAAAAACACATTGCTTATGCAAGAATTATTCTTATATCTTCTTCCTAAGAGATCTTCGTAGGTATTGTACTGATTTTTATTGGTGTTAGGAAAATGTGTTTTAAGCACACGCAGCACAAAGTAAATGTGTAAAGACCAAGAGAAAGAAATAGATTTCTTTAAATCATGGGGAAATAGACCATTCTGTTGTGAATAAAATTAGGTAAGCTTGTCAAATTAATATAATGGGATTAAGGTATTAAATGAATTAATGATGACAGTTTATAGTACTAAAATTATACTCCAAATTAACTATGTCAAAAAGGCTTTATTTAAAATGAATAGCACATTAATGCTTAGCTATGTGGTAAAAGCATTTTTAAATGTTTAAATCTAGGAGAAGATAAATCAGCAATTCCATTTGGC
>PVKA01008624.1:0-12062 GCA_004027165.1 Ctenomys sociabilis
TAGAAGTAAGAATTGCAACTTGAATTATAGAGATCAGGTTTTCATCCCTTGGTGAGTTCTTTAGGTAACATGGTGAGTTCACAGGCAGATATGTTCATGTCTCATTTTCTAACTACACTACTGACTGTGTAAATTACAAATAACTTTGGAAGCAAATATAGTTAAGCTGCTTGGATGCTGTAACTACTCAGAAATCAAAGGGAAGACATAGCTGCAGCCCTCAGAGAAGTAACACTGTTCAGCACACCAGGCCCTGCCAGTTCAGGCCTCCCCTCTCCTGCTCATCTAGCCACACATCTACTCTTTATCTGCTACCAGCTGACTGATCCCCATACTCTGGACACCATACTAAGTGTTGAAATAAATATTTTTCTCAGCTACTGAAGACTAGGGCATTTTAAAACAAAATGAGCTCTTTTATTCTTTTCCTGTGGATTGCCACTGTTACCAAGGTTTCTATTTTAAATAATTATATTGTTATACTTACCTTCTCTTTAAGAAGCGTTATTGCTCATAGCATATAATATATATCATGAGCCATATATTTGTGTTTTCTACCTCATTAGCAAATAGATGAGGCTTCTGAATTTAAGGTTTACAAATATTCTCATTTTATCATATGTAGCATTTTTATCAGTAAAGTTATTCTAAGTGAAAATATTTGATCATTCCAATAATTATTTAGGCAAACAGAAGCTCAATTGTGGCATGTTTCTTCATGGTTCAGCTTTTACAGACCATAAATTTTTATAATATGATATATATATATATATATGGCAAAGGAAGGTGAGAAATTATTCCTACTGCAAAAACTTAAACACATAACAGAGGAAAATATTTTGTGCTTGAAAAAAGCCAATGCAACCTCATGCAGTACAAATAAAATATTTAAATTAAGGGAGAAATTATTTGATGTGTCCCTTGTGGACAGAATGTGGAATGGCTAGAGTTTAATTTGGCTGATTTATCTGGGGCATTGGATAGAGGAAAATTTGTTTATGAATCAGTGAAAAGGTACCTTCTTGTCTGTCTCTAAGAAGCAAAATCAGTGAAGAATGGCTTTACATATATATATATATATATATATATATATATATATATATATATATATATTACATGTTATTTTATGGCATAGTCACATAAGATTGATTACTTTACTACAAATGCTAAACTTTATCTCAAATCATTGTCTTGCTGTCCTTGGTTGTGTTAAAACTATACAAACGAAGGTCCATGTAGGCATGTGTGCCAGGTCTCCTGAGTACATATATGTGTTGGTGGCTTGACAAGTCGACAGTGTTCTCATAAACCTTTGAGAATGCCACTGGTGAAGAAAAAAACAAAACTGAAGACAGAGAAAATATCCTCATAGTAACTGTAAAATCAATCAAATTTGCACACACACACACACACACACACACACACATACAGAGAGCGAGAACCCACCAAATAGCAAGAACATTAGTTTCTATTTTTGTTTGTTAAATAGAAAATCAGTA
Organism: Ctenomys sociabilis; assembly: GCA_004027165.1. Lineage (NCBI taxonomy): Eukaryota > Metazoa > Chordata > Mammalia > Rodentia > Ctenomyidae > Ctenomys > Ctenomys sociabilis. The sequence continues at coordinate 1,500 of PVKA01008624.1, forward strand.
CTTTTGTGGTGGGGGCTCCAAGGGATAAATGTAAATCCTTTCTCAAGACTGTGTAACCAACAGAACATTTCACAGAAGCAAAAGGGCAACCAGTGCCCCAACTAAACACTGCTGGAGGCGCAGCATTACCACTCCCCAAAGTGTAATTGCCTTCCTAAGAATTTCACTGAAAATTAAGTATATAACAAAAATGTGCCTAATTAACAGTATTTTACTATATTCTGAAAGGCTAAAAGACTCCAAACATCCCTAGTTTCAATGCAGAGGTTAAAACACAGTTATCGCAAAGTAACAAACTTTTTTTTTTCGGGGGTGCAGGGAGACAGAACCAGGGATTGAACTGAGGCCCTAGAGCTTGCCAGAGAAGCTCTTATTCCACTGAGCCACCTCCCCGCCCCCATAACAGACTCTTAACAGGAAAAATACACACAAAAAATATTATTACAAATAAAAATGTATGTATTTGCCTCTGTATTTTCCAGCAACTGAGAAAATAGATTACAATGATAATATCCTAAAAACAAAACAAGTCCACAGATCATTATGTAATCTAAGTTCCAAAATCTCTTCCCTCAAAACTTGAACTATGACTTACTTCTGCCTACATTAAAATTATCAGAAACTTTTTAAAAATTCATCTGAGCCATGCTCTGAATCTACAAAATCAGTAAATTTAATGCACTTCAAACAATGGTTCTCAATGATGTGCTTTTGTCCACTTTATTGTGTGTAAGAATTCTTTGAACAAGTAACAAGTGCCTTAATGCTACACAAATTGCCTTCAAAAAGCTCATAGGAACACACTGGCTTAATGGTCTATAAACCACAAAATTTTGGTCTACACTTGTGGGTATTTTAGTAGATGAGTAATGAGTGATGGAAGACATTCCTAAGCACAATGAATCCATTTGAAAAGAATAGCTAAGTCATCAATATGGTAAGATCACACCTAGTTCAGCACAAGCATGCACTAAAGAATATGGTATCTCCCCAGCTAATGAGTTCTGTGCCTTCACCATGGTGAGGGAAAGGTTGGACCCAAAGGGGCACAGTGCTCTTCTGTCTTCTTGCTCTAGCCTGACTGCCACATATTTCATTTTTGCATTTGGTTTAAACCCATAACACATTGCTGCTAATTTTGCTATAAATGAAAATTATCTTTTAAAACCATTTAAAATAATAGAAATAATTTCTTGTAATTATCCACGCAGTCATCGTATTATAAAATAAACAACAAAATACAAATTGGAAAAACGCTTCAATTTCTTAAGAACACAGATCCTCTCCCATTCTGTGTACTGGTGCTTGCCATGTGAATCAACTTTGAAAACTGTTCATTCAGCTAGTGTTAGGTATCCAACTCTGAATTTTGTAGTGCTAGGGAAGAGAATTTCAGATGCAGCTCTGTGGAGCAACATACTAAGTGAGAAAAACAGTGAAAGCAGCATATATGCTACAAAGTCAACAAAGAAAGACACATGTTTGAAAAAAGGGCTAGAAAGAATAAATACAAAGTTATAACAGATTAGTATCATAAATAAACAATATTGTTTTCTGTTTTCCAAAGCATTCTTCTAGGAAGCAAAAATGTGGGCCTTCTTCTTTATGCAGTCTTACTGTTCCTTTCAAATAAAAGCATTTACATCATTTCCATTTATTGTATTTATTAACATTGTTAGGTTTGAATCTGTCAGACTCTGATATTTTTATTTGTGTAATCTGTTCTTTATATTTTAATTTAATTGATTATAATATTTGTGTTTTCACCTTTTATTAGGTCATTAACTATAGTTCCTCACTCTTTGACTGCTTTCTTTCGAATAATAATATATGAATTTTAAGTGATAGTCAAAAGCTTATGTGCAAGGGCTACAGCATCTCACACCTAGTTCAACAGTTTGCAACAATACCTTCTCATCTAGTTTCTATTAATTTTGATTAATAGCAATTCAAAATTATCTCTTAAAAAGATTTAAGCCACAGATATAATTCATTAGGTCTGCCCTTATATATAATCACATGATAAAGCAAATTGCCCAATGCAAATTTATATATATTCTGCATGAATAAATACTATATACATATGTAAGGAAAGTGGTAAAATTTTGTTTTCTTTCCTCCATTTGAAATTAACTTATACTACTTTTATGAGGAAAGAAAAATCAATAAAATGTACTATGACTCCAAAACAAAAGTAAAAATGACTTGTAAATTCATGCAAAGCATAAAAAATGTTTAAGGTATAATAAAACGTTAAGTGGAAAGGGAAGAAATAAATTTGCATTATATGGCTATAATTACTATCATGCTAAAATAAACATAAATGCTGAAGAAATTATACAAACAACAGAGATAACCAGGTGACATAAATTCACGGCACTGCTGCAAGCAGGGTGGGGGGATGGAGGAGGCCGCTGTCTTGCACCCAAAGCATTATCCATCTGCTAGGTACCTGAAATCTTTGAGAAAAATCACGCCTTCTGCCATAAAACATCTACAATGTTTCCATTCCCTCCTGCTGCACATAGCACACGTTTTAAAAGCTATTTGCAAAGAAAGGAGAATGGCGAAGGCTGGGAGCACTGGCAAGAGAAAAAGTAACTTTGAGTAGAATAGGTGATTGTCAGCAACAAACAGCGTCGTCTACCTGCTAGAGGAAACACTTTAGTTGGCTAAAGATATCTTGGTCTAAACTTTGATTATAAACTTGTGAGACTAAGACAAAGCTCTCAAATTATTTTCCTAATAAAATTATATACCACAGCATAAATACACATATCACAAACACTCCTTGCTTTGGGGGGCTCTTATTTTCTGACCTTCTGTCTCTTCCGTTATTTTTTTTTCAAATTTAATGTTCTCATAATTTATAAGTATATGAGACTGTTTTCTCAGAATATTATAAAAATAACTTAATTTAGAGGAATAAAAACAGTACTGAGTTTTAGTTCTCAGCAGGAGTTGTAGTAGAACTACTAAGATGAGTTTCTTTTTTTTACTCCAAAGGCATGATTGCCCATGCAAAGATACGCTCTGGTGGAACGGAGCAGGTGGGGGAAGGCTACTATTGGTAGCTGTGCATTTTGACTGAAATTCTCAGGTGATGTAGAACTCATCTCTCATTTGCATCATTCATCTTCTTATGTATGTGCATAATATTTATTCATGCGTGATATATATAAATTTGCATTTTCCACCTGTCTCATAATATGGTTATGTGTGCTGGGCTACACTGACTTATTCTTATCCAAGTGACTTATCTTTATCAGAGGTGTGATAGAAACTCAATTTCTTTATCAGGAAACCTACGCTTTAGTCATCCGTCTGCTATTCACCATGAATATATTCACTGAACTAATATTAGGTAGGTGTTTTCTTTAGGCTAGAGCATTATGTATAGATTGTGGCTTAAGATTGGCACGGTCTCTGGCTCAAAGTCTAGTTGCTATGATGTATTAAACAGACAACTATCTTAGAATTAAATTTTTTTTTTTTTGTCTTTTTGAGACAGGGTCTCACTATGCAGTTCAGGCTGGCCTTAAGCTCGCTTTGTAGCTCAGGCTGGGCTCGAACTCACAACAATCCTCCTGCCTCAGCCTCCTGAGTGCTGGGATTACAGGAATGCGCCGCCACGCCTGGCTTAGAATTAAATTTTAATTAACACACAATAGTGAGCTGTGAGCATCTGAGTCACGTGACCTTAGGGAGGAGACCTAACTTCTGTGCCTCAGGCTCTTCATCTGCAAAATGGCACAAACCAGACTTGGTAAATGAGCCTATTATATATATAATAAAATGGCTTAAAAATAGATGTAAATACATTTGGGAAAATTTCATACGATAAGTACATACAGATCACATCTCTGATAGAATATTCTTTTAAATTTTGAAAGACAAGCCAGATAGCTCAGAGGATTAAAGCACCTACTTAGTCAGATGCAAGGACCATATCACAGGTGTGCAATGTAGGTCCTGCTCCGGGGTGCTCTGAAACAGAGATTGAGATTGGGCTTGGTGATGTGTGCCTGTAATCCCAGCACTTGGGAGCCTAAAAATGGGGAAATCACTATGAGCCCTATCTGTGTAGTGAGACCCTGTACTCCCTGTACTAAATACAAAATAGTACCACTACTACTACTACTACTACTACTACTAATAATAATAATAATAATAATAATAATAATAAAGAAATTAATGTTTTGAGACAGGATTTCACTATATAGCTCAGGCCTTGAACTCATGTCAGTCCTATAGCCTCAGACTCTAGAGTGCTGGGATTATAGTTGTACACCACCATGCCTGGGGTGTGTGTGTGTAATAAAACGTACCAGCAATCCATTTCTTCTTCCTTAGCTAGTTTCTACATTCTGGTGACACAATTAGCAAAAGTAGGGAAGGCATGATATAATCATCTTGCTTCAGAAACTCCTACAATGAGTGTGGATTAAGTAATTGCAAATTGATGACTAGATATAAACTGTTTCAATTAACCGCAACTATTAACATACATTTCAAACTTCAATGACTTACCATAGATTAAAAATTCATAAAGGACTCATCTGCAGGATACTTTGCTTCTAGAAAAAAAATTTGCATCACATGCAGTCATTTGGTAGCATTTAGCTGGGGGCTGGGCTAGCTTGCATGTATGGAGGGAGATATCCAGATCTATGAGCTTGCCAGAAGAGGTCGGCCAGGGTCAGCTGATCTTTCTTTCCATCTTCATGGTTTAGGACCTCTTTATACATTCACCAAGCTGAGCTTTTTAGCTCAGTAGTTGACAAGAGCTCTGAGACCAAAATCCCAAGAACAAGAAAGTAGCAATTGCCATTATACTTAAGCCTAGGTCTGGAAACTGGCATTGTATTAACACCAGTACATTGTAACAAAGCAATCACAGAATGCACCCAAATTCAGTGGAAAGAAAAATAAACATCGTTCTACTGTGAGAAAAAGTGTCAAAACTTTGTGTCCATCTTTAATAGTATACAAATACTGGTTAAAAATCAGCACTAACTCTGTTCTCCATTTGCTGTAGCCCCCATTCATCCATCCTAGTTTCTGAAATTTATTCAGTGTCAAATAATCTTCTGAATTCATGTAAAATTTATAACAAGAGAAAAATATTATTCCCTGTAGGCCCCCATTAAGGAGTGATTGAAGAGAGAGAGTTGATATAACTCCCCTAAATCCACCAACACACATCCATTCAATCCAGCAGTGTGCAGAAGGGCTCAGAAGGCAGCTTGATCAGAATATTTCTCTTTCCTCTGCTGGGGGTAAAAATTACATTGTTTCCCACCTGATAATTTATGAACAACCCAGACAGTCTCTAAATTTCTGTTTTTTGATGTTCCAATCCTCACTGTAAAAAATATTTCTAACCATAAGCTCATTATAATCACTAAATCAAGGAAGTATATTATTCAATACCTACTCATGATTTTCAAAAGAGATAGAGGAGAATGGGTCCCCTAGAACTTTGGTGCTGTATTGCAATGTCTTTCAATGTTATGCTGAAAGCCACAGAAATATGTTAAAGTATTTTAAAGTGGGGATAATATGATCAAATTTCTGTGTTCCAGTTTTTTAACACTTTGAGAAGAAAGTCAGAATGAATCAAACATATAGATGTGGAAAAAGTTAAGTCTCTATTATAATAATCTGTTTCTGGTAGGTGAACAAACTTTAAAAGATTAAGACAGGTGGATTACTATCTATTTTATCTAAGTCAGAGATTCAAAACCTATCCAGACTTGCTGAAGAATGGAGGGTAGCCAAGGGTCATGGTACCTGTCATATTCAACATACGTCTATTGACACGCTGGGTGTTTTCCTGACTACCAAACCTTGCTCCTATAGAAGTGAGAATCTGGCTTCTAAGCACATCTTTGCAGTGAGACTATGTGTGAAGCACAGACCAATAGAAGATGTGGTGTTTTGTGGGCCTTGAGTTTTCCCCAGGTCTTTTCAGCTTCCTTTTGGATTTTGCTTTAAGCTCTGGGTATCAGTAACCTCTCACACTCAAAAGTTCAATCAAAAAAAACACTGGTTTGTACATGATTCTCATCATGACAAAATGGCATTATCTGCTCCAGGCTGTAAGGTTGTAGATGAAAAGGAGATTGAACATCAAACCACAAGTATATCTGTCTGGCTGTCAGGCAGAAAAGGGCAAGTGATCAGCCAGACGAAATAACTTGCAAGCTTCCTTCATAAAGTCAAATATTTATCTGAAGGTAATCAGAAAATAATCTTGACCCACCCAGACTCCCCTCTGCTGTTCATTCACTTGGATTTACGTTAAATCATTTACAACATACCTCTTGAGAGTGTCTTTTATTATAGGTCTCCAGTCAGTGTGAGAAATAAAGGGTGAAACAGGAAAGAGGCCATGCTTTTGATGCACTACCTCTAAGTAATTTAGAAGTGGGCCAGTTTTCTCATGGCTAAAATGTAGTCTAATTAGTCTCCATTCAGTCTACACACTGGAGTTCAGGATAAATATTCTCTTCTTCAAAGACTGACTATCTTTGCCATAAATCAACCCTGTTATTCTGGCACCAAGTAATTCCTTTGTTTTAGAGCAGCTTCACAAATTTCAGCCTTTAATGATATAATGTGATACACAGACAGACTTGAAATATGAGATATAAAAATACTGATATACAGATATCACAGAATTAGATGTGCTTTTCCAAATATCCATTTACACACACACACAATAAAAATGTGTATTTACAACTGACAACATGGTGGAATAACCACAGCTTAGCTGAATTTCAATCAGTTCTTATAAACTCCACAAAAGGTGAAGGAAAAGTGATTATTTTATTCTCAGGTCAGAATCCATTTAGTATGACTAGGTATGTCCCATATTAAATAGGAAGACAGCAGGGTGCGGTGGTACATGCCTATAACCCTCAGTTTGGGAGGCTGAGGTAGGAGGTTTGAGATTTCCACACCAACCTGGACTGTAGAGTGAGCTCAAGGCTAGCCTGAAGCATAGTGAGACCCTGTCGCAAAAAGACAAAAATAAATAAATAGAAAGATAATATTAGTACCTGGTGTGGTAAGTGTCATTTTTCAAGCATGAGTTTTTAAAAGTTGACATACAAAGAAGAGAGAAGAAAAAAATTATTCTGCTCAGCAACCTCTAAAGAACACATCAATCTGTCACAGAGAGAACAACTAAATTGTTCTCTACCCTCCAGCTGAAGTACTCCAGGAAGAGGAGATTGGAATTTTATTAGATCCTCCATAACATGCCTGGGAGAAAAAGCATGCTGTGGATCTTATGACTTACTTTCCAACAGGATCAGTTGAGGGAAGATTCTAAAATCTTACTTGCTATTATTACCAACAAACAAACTAAAGAGTAAGGCATATAGGACATGGAAAGCCTAGTAAATAATAAAATGACTATAGAGTAATGCTTACTTCATAATCTCAGGTGCACATCTATTATCTGAACACTGAATCCACCATCGCACCCAGTTAGGCTTTTCTACTATTTATACAGCCAGGTCTTCAATGTTACATCTACAAATCAAAGGAAGTGCCTTATTTCTACATGGCGCTATTACAAAAATACTCACAAAGAAAGAATTGTATATTGCTTTCAGTAATAAATTGCCTTTGTCCATTAATAGTTGAAGGAGGCACTCATTGATTGTGATCAAAAGGTCAAATAATATTGACATATACTGAGATGTATAGGCTTATAAAATTTCATTTAATCCATACACTTTTAATTGCAAAAGAATATAATTTCTCCAAAAAATCAATCCATGCCACTAAATTTTTTGTATTTTATTTTATTGAACTACAAATGTCAGACAGTTTCAAGACACCTTAACAATACAGACTCGATAAATTAATACATTGCAAAGAGTTTTCATAATGTTTTGGTATTGTACAAGGTGCATACATGATATTATATTTACAGATATTATTTTAGCAGATATCTCTTATCAGTGAATTAAGAGTGTAGCTGCTTATCTTATTTTTTATACCTGAATTATATCAAAAATTCAATAATTATTATCCTAGTGGATGAGCGTAGTACTAGAAGCCGACATAATATCCTGTCCAACCACCATTAGTGCAGATCTTTCCTCTCATAGAATTATGTAGAAGCACAGCGTTATTTATCCCAACTGTACTGTCTATACACACACATCATGATTTTTTCTTTCTATACCCCTTCCATTGCCTACACCTGTCAAAGGTGGGCACTCCATTGTCATTCAACTAACTTAGGTGCTTGAACTCGACACCACAATCCAACACAGTCCAGCATTCTACAACAATAGTGAGTTATTCAAAGAAATTGTCGACCATAGTCATTTACAGCTCAGTTTAATATTATGGCTCCACGATGTATACTTGATTTTTACACTTTTCTGCTGGATGGTTAAGACCTAGATAGATCAAGACTTATATACTAACACATGAACTTTATATTTCCTAGATGGTCATTGAAGTCCTCTCAGGGTTTATCTTGTAGTCCTGTACATTATTCTGTAGTTCTTTGTCTGCGTCATCCATGTAGATGAATCACGGCCAATGCTTGACCAGTTTGCTCTCTGTGAGAGCTTGAGAGAAAGTTTTCTCTTCATGTGACTCTCCCCAGGCACACTATAGAACTTCAGTCTCTTTCCTCTGTGGCTCCATAATCTCCTTGTTCAGAAAATTTAGAGCTCACCTGCGTTTCATGATGTTGCAGTACAGGTTCTCTTATGTCCTGAGTCTTCGCTAACCTTGAAAGGCTAGAGCCAACATGTTGGCTGGCCTTGTGGCTCTTCTATTTCTCCAACTCTGACTTGTGATCTTAGGTTGTTAACCATACAGAAGAAAAGCTGATTTGTTTCCTGCAGCATATGCCATTCACTTTGCCTTATCTAACTCAATTGTTTTTAGTTGTTGTGGAAGATTTCCATTGGTATTTGTGCATTTAGCTTCTTATACTAGGGAGACTATACAATATTACACGTGTGTGTCTGGTTTATTTCACTTATGAGTATATGTTCAAGTGGCATCCATTTCAGTATAAATGCTTCAAACTTATCATTCTTAATAGCTGAGTAATACTCCATTATATAGATATACCACATCTTTTTCAACCATTCCTCATGTGATGGACATCTTGGTTGCTTCCAAGATTTTGCTATCACACATTGCGCTGCTATAAACATAGGTACACATATATCACTATGATACAATGTTTTCAGATCCTTTGGGAAAATTCCCAGTAGGGGGATAGCCAGCTCGAATGGGATTTCTAGTCCTACTGTTTTGAGGAGTCTCCACACTGACCTCCACAATGCTTGTACCAGTCTACATTCCCACCAGCACTGGAGAAGTGTTCCCTTTCCGCACAACCTCTCCAACATTTGTTGTTGGGTGATTTCCTTATAATAGCCATTCTTTCTGGAGTGAGATGGTATCTCAGTGTTCTTTTTATTTGCATTTCACGAATGGCTAGCGATGTGGAGCATTGTTTCATATATTTATTCACTTCTTTATTTTCGTCCTCTGAGAAGTATTTCTTCATCTCAGATGCCCATTTCTGAATTGGGTCTTTAAATTTGAGGGCCCTGTTATATCTTAGTTCTTTATGTATTCTAGACAGTAGTCCTCTGTCTGATTGCTTATTAGTTAGGATTCTTTCAAAGTTTGTGGGTTGTCTTTGCACCATGTTGACAATTTCTGTTGACATGCAGAAGCTCCTTAAGAAGAGTTGATCCCAGTTGTTGATCCTTTCATGAGCTTCCCGTATGTTTATTCATGAACGTATGTTTATTCATGAACTCTTTACCTACACCTATGTCTTCAAGAGTTCCTCCTACTTTCTCTTCCAGGAGATTGAGTGTTTCTGTTTTAACGTTTAGATCTTTAATCCATTTTGACTTTAACTTAGTGCATGGTGATAGAGCTGGGTCAAGTTTTAGTTTTCAGCATGTAGAAAGCCATGTTTTCCAGCACTATTTGGTAAAGAGGCTATCTTTCTTCCAGTGAGCTTGTGTAGCCCCTTTGTCAAAGATAAGATTACTGAGTTTTTTCAGAGATGCCTCTGCATCTTCTAATCTATTCCACTGATCCTCAGGTCTGTTTTGTTGCCAATACCATTTTGATTTTATCACAGTGGCTTTGTAGTATAACTTCAAATCAGGAATTGTGATGCCTCCTGCCTTGTCTTGATTGGCCAAGATTGCCTTTGCTATTCTAGGTCATTTGTGGTTCCAAATAAATTTTAGGATTGATTTCTCTATATCTAGGAGATATGTTAGTGGCAGTTTGATAGGGAATGCACTAAATGTGTACAGCAATTTTGGGAGTATGGCCGTCTTCACGATGTTGATTCTTCCTATCCAGGAGCATGGAATATCTTTCCATTTTCTGAAATCCTCTATAATCTCTTTTCTTAGGGTGTTGTAATTTACCGTGAAAAGATCTTTGACTTCCTTGGTTAAGTGAATCCCAAGGTATTTCATTTTCCGCGGTTCTATTGTGAAAGGTATTGTTTCTATAGTTTCCCTTTCAGTCTGTTTGTTATCTGTG